>MU181956.1:469489-489317 GCA_016904865.1 Pissodes strobi
CTTAATATTCTTTTGACATTCCTTTGCTTTTCAATTCTAAAGTTTTACTGTAGGATTGTTGCTGTTGAGAAAAAACCTAGAAGCTAATAAATTGATGCGTAAATTTAGATTGTGTTTTCTTGTTAAGTTAAGATTGAGTTTCTTTGTTTGATAAGCGTGTTTAATAACCCCGTACAACACCAGCGGAGCTATTCCAGTTTAATTGGGAAGAACTGGTGGTGCTCTACTACTCCACTCCCGGAGCGGGGCATTGGGCATTGCAAACACGACTCTCCGGTGTTAGGCTTGTTTTTTTAATTAAAATCTTTACCTGCTTACTAACTTTAATAAGAAATACGGGTTGCAATTTTATACAATATAGCAATTCAATACAAATCCATTTAAACCTCATGCACAATCACTAAACCAAAACCAGATAATAATCATGACAAAAATGACAACACCTTGAGAAGTTTTTTTTATCAAAATTGCATAAAACTCAAAAAGATTTTGTAAGATTCACTTTGAATTACTTGTCCGGTTTTTTTTATCCAGGAGTGAATATTTTTATATAGACTAAGCTAGTGAACATCGCAGTACACTTTAATTCATCATTTGCATAGTTATTTAGCGATTTGCTGAAAATATTCTGTGCAATACTTTTCGAGCAAATCTAAAACAATAAAGTTTCAGTAAAACTAATTTAGATGTTACGCTGGCCAATGTTGTCTATAAGTTAATAAACAGGCTTACCCAAAAAGATACATTTTACAGTTTTAGGAAAAAACTAACGAAAATAATTATTTAAAATTTTGAATAGGTACGAAATTAGATATTTAACACTTTTTCAAATAAATGTTTTTGACGCTTGACAACTAATGAATGTATTGCAGGTACATCTAATGTTTTTTTTCTCTCATCATGAGAAATTGATAAGATACACGGAACTTATTATACTACCACTTAAAAAAAATTAATATATTGTTCTATACTATAATCGTATATTAGTGCTTAGTTGGAACAAAACTGCAGGGTAGTAAAGAAGAACATCAGTTTAGTACATTATACTCAATAACATAATTATAACGAAAATAACAAGAACAAATTGTATACTGGACAGAACTATTGATTTGAAACTTCGCAAACTTTGTTAACATGATAATGCGGTCCTTATGTTAACATGTTCTATGCTGACATGTGCTATTTACGTAATAAGACAATTGCTGAATTAGGGGAACATAGAGCCTGCTGGTACAGAAACACAACCTAATTAGGCTATCAAACAATACGCATTATTATGCCATGAAATCAATGTGATTCGCAAAGACAGAATAATAATATTGATTTCAGTTAAAAAAAATACAAGAACGAGTTTGAATACGGACTAAGCATTAAGAAAACAAAATTGGCTCTTTTTTATTTCATCCTAGTACTGAGGCAATAATTATCTAGATAGGCAGTACTTGCTAGACTCACAGTTGAAAGTCTTATTTATTATAAATCTCAATATATTATAATATTCTATTATTCCTATTTTCTATAAAAAAGTAGATTTAATGAGAGCCTTATTATGGTTCACGCTATATCTAAGAAAATTAGCTGATTGAAAGTGAAAGAAAGCCATAAAATATTGGTACCATGATTGCCAAATTAGCAAATTCTTTTACATAGAGGCTTCAGCACAATACAACTCCTGTCATAACGAACTTTCATGAGAATATTATGGGAGAGATACCTATATGTTACATTAGATATAATTCGCGTATATTTTAAATATATAATACATCTTTCATAACTATTGATTTTGAGATAATAACACGTGAAAGTCGAAAGGGACTAGTAATATTTAAACGACAAAAATTTATGCTAAATTTATGCTATGTTAAAGTTCATGAGTCTCCATCTCTGACTAAATCGAAAGTTAGTAGTAAACAAAAAATAATAAAAAGCGATTGTTCAAATTTGATTATTTGCAATTTTAAAGGCCGAAACACTGCAAAATATGTTATTTCAAGATAGCAAAACATTGTAATCATTGTTAGCTAACCCAAAGTAATAATTCAATATATTTTATGCTTGCAAGAAGTCTCAATAGAATATAGTCTTGCTGAAAGTCACATAGAATTACACGGGCTTTGCTCATAATTGATTGCTAGTAGAAAGATGTTTGACGAAAACCCATTGTCATGTCCTTAAAATGCAGTCGCTTATATGTGTTGAAAAGTGCGTTGAAACGTGTTGTTCTCCCGCATCGACTTTTTAAAATAAATCAGGCACATGATAAAACAATAGATAATTTATTTATGTATTTATTTTTTTAATTTATTCATTACATACACTACAGGGAAAGATCCCCAAATGGTACAACAATGGTCTTAACTTAACTCAAATAACTTTAGACAAACAAGGTATATAAATATTTCATTAAGTGAAAGTAAAAGTGAAAGTAACATTCAAAAGGGAAAGAAAAATTTGGTTTATATCACACTTAACATTAAAAATATACACATAGTAATAATTAAACAAAAACGAAGAAATACAAAACAAACAACTTTGACAATTCGCAATAATTGTGCATTTCTTAATTTACTAGTTCTTTAAACTGTTAAAACTAATTGAAAAAATTTCGATATGACTAAAAATGCATTATATATGCGTGTTATGCGATCAACAAATGCCTGTTCTCCATAATTTGTTCGATGCGCTCTCTCAGAGAAAAGTTGGTGATGTCGAAGATGTCTTGGCGATGTTCTGAAGTTAAGTTGCCACAGCAGTTGAGGACAGTCAATCCCACCATGGAGGAGTTTATAAAGAAAATACAGAAAGTAGTTATTGTGTCTTACTTCCAGAGTTGTATATCCACAGATCATGGATCTGACCTCATAACTCAGGTTGTCGGATGGAACACGCTTATACAAAATATATTTTAAAAATTTATTTTCGACTTTCTCCAATCTTGATATGTGACATTGATAGTATGGAGACCAGATGACACAGCAGTGTTCTTCGATACTTCTTATGAGACAATTATAATGAGATGTAATGGCTTTAGTGTCGACCATGAGTTTAGTGTTTCTCTTTATAAACCCTAGAAGTCTAAAATATTTTGATATTATTTGATCCAGATGGAGGTTAAAGGTAAGCTTTTGGTCAAATATTACTCCTAGATCGTTAAACGATTGAACTGATCCAAGCACCGTCTCATTTATTTTATATTCCAAGACCAAAGGACTATGGTATCTATAAAAACTCATCTTTTTACAACCAATTCTTGTCACACCAGCCAACGAGTCGATCGAGATCACTCTGAATGTCAATACTCTCATCAACGATGTTAAAAAATTTAAGGTCGTCTGCGTACAATAGGCACTTTGTAACTCGAAAGCAGGAAGAGACATCATTAACAAATAAGGAGAAAAGTACAGGTCCTATGTGTGGGCCCTGGGGTACCCCTGATTGAACATTAACTACCCTTGATGAGACCCCTCCAATGAGAACCCGTTGGTGACGTCCCTGAGGATAGCTCTCGATCCAGGCAAGATAAGCCTCTCCCATTCCTACTCGTGATAGTCTTCTCATCAACAATTTGTGGCATACACTGTCGAACGCTTTTGATAAGTCGATATAAATAACATCGATCTGATATCCTCTCTCCAGATTTGAAACCAGAAAATCCTGGTAAATGGCTAGGTTTGTGCTGGTTGAACAACCCTTAAGGAAACCATGCTGTCCCTCCCTGATGTAATGCCTGTATGTATGAAAAATTTCATCTGTTAAAATCGATTCCATAACCTTGGGAAGAATTGAAAGTTTCGATATTCCGCTATAGTTTTTGATATCTTCTTTGTCACCGGACTTGTATACAGGAAACAGCGTGGAATCCTTCCACTGTGAGGGAAAGTTGCCACCATCAAAAACCCTTTGAAATAATCCACACAATGGACGGTCTCCAAACAAGATTTTAGAAAAAGAGGCGGAATTCCATCTAGGCCGGCACTCTTGTTGCAGTCCAAACAGACAAGTTTGTTAATAATCTCTTCGGCTGTAAAGTGGTGGTATACCAACTGATAACCGCTCTCGCTATTTGCTAGAGCAGGTTCATTGATTTCAATATTAGAAGTGTTCGGCGAAAGCGTTTGCAATATCACGCGTTTATTCTAGGGGACGGCCGTTAAAGTGCATTTTTTTAGGGATCCCATTCTCCTTCTTAAGAGAGTTTGTATACGACCAAAAATGCTTGATATTACCGGGATCATATGCTCAACATTAGAAATGTATATGGCATAACACAATTCTATTTGCACTTTACTTTCTCTACGAGCATTCGAGTATAGACTGTAATAACTTTCCAGGCCAGAAACTATAAACTTATGGTAAAGTCTGTTTTTTTGTGTAAGTAACCTATTGACATGCGGATAATACCATTTTGGAAATTTATTTTTAGTCACTACCCTCTTTGGGACGTACTTTTGAATCGCCGCAAACAAAACATCATAAAATTCCTCCACAATTTGGTTGATATCGTCCACATCATCAATAAATAACCAATCTGCCTTACTCAAATAAAAGTTAATGTTATGGTAATTTGCTTTAGGGTATTCATATATTGTTATATTGGTCTTGTTCTCGATAAAACCAATGTTGGAAACATCAAAATAAAGTTCAAGCGGAGGGTGGTGACTATCAGAACAGACAAGCTGAAACGAACTTCTTTCAATCCTACACAAACCAAAGTATTTCCAGTAGTACGTGGCTAAAAATGAAAAAATGCACATGCTTCAAGCGGCTTTATACATGTCTCTCAAGCTGCTGAAGCAAGCTTACAGGTCCATGGAGTATAGGTATATCTTTATTTCTTCTATTGCAAAATATGGATAACACAACAGATAGCACAATATTTGCATGCCCATAGGCTGACGTTTTTATGCAGATACTGAGGAACGATGAATATGTATAACCTTTGTTCATTATGAATATGCTAAATTAAGTAATAACTCTACAAAAACATCTCTCTCATCTTTGACAGACGAATACTTTCATCGCACTCAAGCCATGGCGGACCATGGCAAGACTCTCCCCACCATATCCAACATCAACAATACCATGGTAGAAGTTAAGCTTCACCACCGTGATATTCGTAAAATCTTCAAAGATCTAGATACGCATACGCAGAATGTTTTCATTGCACTCTACCTTAAACGTTACCCAAGGCAAAGCTCTTCTTACCATATCGAACATCAATACTACCATAGCAGAAATTAAGCTTCATCACCGTGATATTCGTAAAATCCTCATAGAACTAGATACGCTAAAGTTATCAGGACCGGACGGAATACCTGCCATCGTGTTAAAGAACTGCGCCAATGAACTAACACCCACTTTTTCCAGATTTTTTTCTTCCTTTCTCTCTTACCCAAATGGTATTTACCCATTTTCTTAGAAAGTCACTCGAGTGCAACCTGTTCAAAAAAAAGGTAAGAAACCACGCCTTCAAAGTATCGCCCAATTACATTCTAATAGTCTCCAAAGTCATGGAACATGTGGTTAATCAGCAACTCCTCAAATACTTTGAGACCAATAGAATAATTAGCGATAACCAATTCGATTTTCGCAAAGTAAGAATGTCATGCATATATGGCATGACGGAATGCTCAACAAACGGTCGTCCTTCGGACTGCCAGCGTCTCTCAGGACTGGCTTGCCAATTACCTTAAGTACCGATCTCTGCATGTTGCTGTTGATGGACACATCTCAGACACATTCACCATTAATGCGGGCGTGCCACAGGGCGCAATACTTTCATCAACTCTGTTTCTCATATATATTAATGATCTGCTGACCGAAACCAATAATCCCGTTTACAATATTGCGGATGACGGTACCCTTATCTCCCGATTTAGATCAGAAAACCCTTTACCAGCGACTGAGATTTATCATCGCAGACATGAGCAGCTTACAACAATTAATCAAGATCTGAAAAAAAGTTCGAACTTGGGGCGATAGAAATTTGGTACAATTCAATGCAGCTAAAACCCAAGCAGCTACGTTCACCAAGAAATTATTTCATATTTGGATTCGTGTGGAATCGGGAACCAAAAGGAACCTAAAGACGTCACGAGTGGCGTCACTTATGACTTCTTTAGGTTCCCGATTCCACGCGAGAGGACGACGTTGGCCGAGTGTATAGAATTATCCATATCTTTACGGTCCAGTAAATTCCGGTCAACAGGTTTGGCAGTGCAGTGGCCAGATCCTGCGCTTGGATACGGGCGTCCCTGGTTCGATTCCCGTCGATGGCAAGACATGTTTTCTTTCTTTTTTTTAAGGTTATGTTTGTTTACTATTATTTTTTTTTTAATTTGGGTTAGTTTTGTTTGCTTGCGCCCCGATGCGATCGAAGGGCCATGCCTGAAGTTAAATCTTTAAAATTCTCGCCCTTCCTTACTTACCCTCTGCTTAAGAGAGGTTTATGTTTTACGCGCATTTTCTTAGGGCAGTGGCACACACACTAAAGGGAGATCCTATGGCGCTCGGTGAGCGGTGTGTGTGCGAAGATGTTGATGGTGTTCTAGGTGTTTCCAGTTGTACGACGATCTGATGCGCTCTTGTCGTCTTTCGTGACTGTCTGACAGGCGCCAGAGGCGGGATGAGGCGGACCAAATCCTGGGAACATCTGCCGTGAAAGTATCTGTAAAACAGGGAAATCTCGCCCACATGTCTGCGGTAGTCCAGATTCCGAGTCAACTCCGGGTCGCCGACGAGACGCACAGCTCTCTTCTGAATGGAATCCAGCAGTCTCGTCGAAGATTAGCTTCGGACTAGTATATTTAAAATAAAATAATAAAAATCCAAACGTCCCATTACCCCATAAGTATCTATACTCTGCACCTGCGGTGACGTTTTTGAAAATACCGCCAACTATCGAGTTACGTCATGGATCCATATGTGAAATCATTTGACAGACGTTTTACTACGGCGATGATAATGAAGCCGGTCAAAAGAGGAATAAAAATGTGATTCAGGTGTAACTATGCGACGGGTTAGACTTATGGCAAGAATGTATTGTGGAAAAGAAATTATTGAAGTTAGCGGACTCCATACAAAATTTCCAATCCCAAATTTCCCTTGGTAGCACCTGCATGAACAACAAAATAAAGGTACCAAAAGAAGACAAAAATTGGAAAAGGGGGACAGTAAATGTCTCACTAATTAATCTGAAACAATATTCCATAGATGGCATGACCCAAAAGAAGTATTAGTGTTTGGTAATTGCCATAATGGTCTTTCTAAAGCCCTTCGCAAATAAAATGTTAGCACCAAGGTTGAGGTTATTTGCCAAGATTGTATACTTTTTACATTGAGTACATAGGTGGAGTGGGTCTAGCAGACCAAATGTATGATTTTAATAATAAGTCAATGCGAATGGTGAAGAATATTATTTAACTTGAAGAATATTAATTTCAATTAACTAATAAAAAATATTTGTTTTAGATTGGAAATGTCATTATCTTGGTGTCACTTTCATAAATAACCAAAAAGGTGTACGTACCAAAAGAAGTCAAAAAATTAGAAAAGTGGGTGTGTAAATGTCTCACTAATGAATCTGGAGTAATATTCCGTAGATGGCATGACACAAAATAAGTATTAGTGTTAAGTAATAATTGCCATATTATTGGTCTTTCTAAAGTGCTTTGGAAAAGAAAAATTTCTTATCAAAGTCGAAGTTCTTTGCCCAGATGCTATATTTTTTTTACAATGAGTACATAGGTGGAGAGGATGTACCAGGCCAAATGTTTGTTTTGACTTGAAAATCATGCAAATGGTGGAAGATAATAATCTTCAAGCTGCTGTCAGCAGTTGTATACTTTATAATGAGGTAAATAGAAGCAAGGAACCATTTCCCGACTTTCTTTCCCTTGTGGCTAAAAAAATGGCTACAATGGAAAACCCAATCCAATGTCCCAAGAAGATCTTTAGGAACACCGCCAATAAATTGAAATTGAAGCTAAATGTCGAAGAACATTTTCCAGTGTCAGTACGTTATAGAAGAAGATGTACCATGTGTATTAAAAGGAAAAAAGAGAGAAGGACGACGACCACACAAGAAGTATCAGTGTTTAGTAATGATTGTCATATTATTGGTCTTTCTAAAGTTCTTTGGAAAAGAAAAAATTCTTATCAGAGTCGAGGTTCTTTGCCCAGATGCTATATTTTTTTACAATGAGTAAATAGGTGGAGTGGATGTACCAGGCCAAATGTTTGTTTTGAATTGAAAGTCATGCAAATGGTGGAAGATAGTTATCTTCAAGCTGCTGTCAGCAGTTGTATACTTTATAATGAGGTAAATAGCAGCAAGGAACCAATTCCTGACTTTCTTCTCCTGGTGGCTGAAGAAATCATCGCATGTGGTACCATGGAAAACTCAATCCAATGTCCCAAGAAGATCTTTAGGAACACCGCCAAAAAATTAATTGAAGCTTAATGTCGAAGAACATTTTCCAGTGTCAGTACGTTATAGAAGAAGATGTACCATGTGTATTAAAAGGAAAAAAAGAGAGAAGGACCAAGACCAGCGGCCAAATATTTCAGTTATCACTATAAAATGTCCTTCACACTTTACCATACTAGCCTAAAAAGACCAATGGTCGCACTATAGGTGGTCGGGATAAACAATTATTTCGTAAGTCATTTATGACCACAAAGGTGGGGGTGGTAATTAACTTTATAATTAACCACTTTAATTTGTGGACTGTATTAAAATAGGTTTTATTCATAGGGTGTGATTTGAACATATATTTTAGGTATTACGTACTTTAATAATGCAATAATTAATTTGCATGAAATGCAAATATGTACAATGATTTCTAACTACTTTAAAGCATTCCTCCTTTCACACATAAAACTAAATAGGTACTGTATATACAGTTAACTATTATTAAATGTCTAACAAAACTTCTTGATTATTTAAATATAAAATGAACTAGACATAACTTCTTTCTTTACTGAATTTAAACTAACTGCTTTCGTTCACACAAAATACCTTGTACTTTACGGCTTCTTCGATTCTCTCAATTACCTTCACCAGAGATATAGATAAGACTTCGAACAGTTGATTCTAATATATAATTTTCATCCACCATTTTACTATATTCTATCTTTAGCAGCAGAGACACTACGAGCTGTATTTTCTCAAATATGCGTTAAAACGGCCAAAGGACTTCTTCATCCAAGCTTGGACAAAGAGAGAGTACAGCAGATATTCTCTAAATATCTACCAATTTACCAATTTTATTATATGATTGCTTACAGAGTTTCTTAACTACATCACTAGGATTTAAACATGATTAGTGCTTATGCTGCTGTTAAGCCGGGCGATGTTCCTGCAGCGCCAATGGCCAGCAGCTTAGATCACCCATAGGGGGTTGTTATTAGACCTGCTTAAAAACTAGTAACGTGGAACTGTTCGAGTGAGCCAAACTTTCCATGGGTTGCCTCTTCAAAGTAATTTTAAGTGCAATGGCCAGAAGCCTATATTTTAGTATTGAACGCTGCAAAATTTTATTCATTTAGGAAGTTTTCGTAGGGAAAACTACAATAAAAAACCCTACATCAGCTGCTCTTGGGAGCAGGGAGTCATAAAATTACATTATTTACACATTTACAACGTGAATTCAAACAAAACAGTTAAAACTATATACAATAAGTGTGGGGCTTAACCATGTTAAGTCTATTCCGGGGGAATAATGGTATTAGTCAAGGTAACGAGTATCGCAGTATCGGCTACGGATGTACGGATGCTTCGGTGGCTTAGAATCATATGCTTTGAGATTTTTTTTTTTGTCAAGGTGTAAAAATGCTCCCTTATGCACACCCTCGGTTGAGGGTAGTGTGGGGCTCTCCTATAAAAGGCATACCCACTAAAAATTCACCGTCTCTCATGATGCTAGTGACTCCACGTCACTTTTGCATCGTTCTTCTTTGGCGTGATGGCCTTCTCTTGATCTTCTTGATTGACTCCAGGCAGGCTGCAGTAATATGTTGTGATGTTATGGCATGTGTGAAGTAATGTTATGGGTGTGAGTTGTGATGTTATGATGCATGAGTTAGTGGGTTAATTATTTTTGGGGTTTTTTCTGTAGTGTTTAACTACAGTTTTTTATGGGTTAGTAAGTGTTAGTATTATTTTTGGTGGTTTTTTATTTTTATGATTTTTATATTATTTTTATTTGTATTTTTGTGTGTTTATTGTGTGTCTATTGGTGGATCTCGTAGGCTTTTTAGCCTTGCTCTTCCCGGCCGGTCTTCCCCGTCAAAAAGTGATGTAATTAGCGGATTTGTGTGGGTGCGTACTTGTTCCAAGAATCTAGCGTGTCTGTTTGTTAGGTGTTCGTGGATTGTTTCGACTTTTAGGTCTGCGTGTATGTTGGTGTTGCGTATATACCATGGTGCGTTTGAAATTTGTCTCAGTGTTTTGTTTTGGAATGTTTGTAGTTTTTTCTTGTTCGTCTTGCTTGTGTGTGTGTGTATGCGATGGCACCGTAGAGGACTTTGGGCTTGATAACTTGGTTGTAAATTAGTAATTTATTTTTGATTGACATTGAACTATTTCTGTTAATTAAAGGATAGAAGGCTTGCTTTGCTGCAATGCCTATGTTAATTTTGTATTGAATGTGTTTATTAAATGAAAGTTTGCTGTCTAGGGTCATTCCTAGATATTTTAGAGTGTTATTCCACCTTAATTCGGTGTTTCCAAGATTTAGATTTGCAGGTAATCTGCGTGAACTGCTAATGAGCATTGCCTGGGTTTTGTCATTATTAATTTTAATGTTCCAAGTTTCTGCCCAGTCATCTATGGCGTTTAAGTGTCGTTGTACGTGTAATTTGAGTCTTGTTATATTTTTGAGTGTTGAATATATGCAGACGTCGTCTGCATATATTGAGAGCTTTGTGTGCGGGTGTCTGGGTACATCTGATGTGTATAGTGAGTATAGTGTTGGGGAAAGTGGGGAGCCCTGAGGAACGCCCGCTTCCATGTGTCTAGTGGTTGATAGTTCTGTGTTTATTTGTGTGACGAATGCTCTTCGTTTTAAAAAAGAGGCAATCAGTTGAGTTAAGGGCAATGGGAGGTTGTGTTGTGTATGTAGTTTGTGAATGAGTCCCTCATGCCACACTTTATCGAAGGCTTTTTCGATGTCGAGGGCCACAACTGCGGTCGATGCCGGCCTTTGTAGTCCTCTAGTCGCATCCTCGACAAGTCTGGCAAGTTGGAGTTCAGTGCTGTGGTTTTTTCTAAACCCAAATTGTTCATCTGGGATTAGATTGTGTGCTGTAACGTGGGTGTTTAGTCTGTTGAGAATGAGGCGTTCTGTTAGCTTACTCAAGGAGGAGAGCAAACTAATAGGGCGCCAGTGTTGTGGAAATGTTAGATTCTTGTTCGGTTTTGGTATGAGTATAATCTTTGCTTTTTTCCAACAAGTTGGAAAGTGGTTTAGTTGCAGTGTTTTGTTTATTATGTATGTTAGTTTTCGTATTGCTACGTCTGGTAGGTTTTTGAGTGCTTTGTTTTGTATGTTGTCTAGACCTGGGGCCTTTTTTGGGTTGAGTTGCGCAATTAGTTGCACAACTTCTTGTGTGTCCGTTTGTTGAGTTTCGTCTTCTGGGAGTTCGTTGATTTGTCTCGTGATTCTTCTGTATGATCTCTCTATGGCTTCTTCGTGATCAATATCCTGCGCTCCATCTCCCAAAGTGAATTGCGACTCCAGCGAGTCGGCAAAGGCCTCAGCCTTGTCTTCGCTAGAGTACGCCATTCCCCTCAAGCCATGGATCGCCGGATATATCATCTTGCCTTTGTGCTGCATAGTTTTAGCTATTCTCCATAGAGAGTTGTTTTGTACGTTTAGTGTTGTCAGGTATTCTGTCCACTTGTTGTTTTTGTGATTTTTCACGTCTGTTTTTATTGTGTTTGTTAGTCTGTTTCCTTGTCTGTTGAGTTCTGCGTTGCCTGTTAGTTTGGCTCGTCTTTTTAGTCTGTTTCTTAGTCGTATGTTTTGTTTTATGTTTTCGGGAAGTGTGTATGGATTGCTTTGTCTTGTGTGTACTGTCTTCTTTGCTGTGTTTAGTGCTGTTTGTAACTCTTCGGTGAAGCTTATGACATGATTGTCCAGCTCTGCCTTAGAGTTTATGTGCGGGATATGTTGTATGTTGTCTGTTAAGTGTTTTTTGAATGTGTTCCATTGAATGAATGTTTGTGTATGTGCTCGTGCGTTCTCGTGTATGTTGTTTATTGTAATGCCAATCGGAGAATGATCTGAGGCAGATAGATCCTCCAGATTGTCTATCACAACGTTGTGTGGGATGTTGTGAGTGATGGCGATGACTAATATGTCGGCTGTTTCGCCGCGAAAGTGTGTGGGTTCTGTGGGAGCGAGTATTGTGTAATGTAGTGCTTCTGCGGTCCTGAGTAACATAGTACCATTTTGAGTCGTAGTTCTACATCCCCAGGACCTGTGTTTGGCGTTGAAGTCCCCGGCTGCTAGAACCGGGTGTGTGTAATTGAAAAGTTTCTCTATTTCTGTGTGCGTGAGTTTATTTTGTGGCGGTCTGTATACCGAGTGTATCACCATGTCTCCGTCAGTTAGACTGACTTTGACACTAGTTACCTCTAGTATATCAGATTGTGGTGAGCGTATTGTGTCATGTGTGATGCTGTTTTTTATAAAAATGGCCGTACCGCCTCCCCTGCGGTCCGGTCTGTCATTTCTATAAATTGTGTAGTTTTGAACGTGTAAATGCGTATGTTGGCGTAGGTAGGTTTCTTGCACGAGTGCAATGTCTATATTGTTCTCAACCAGATATTCCGCGAATTCGTATCTCTTGGGATAGAGGGAATTCGCGTTCCAGCTGATCAAGAACAAGTGTGTTGGTGTATTAGCCATTGAGATTAGCGAATAACCTCAATGTCGGGTTGCTTTGTATTAGTGTGGTGATAGTGTTGATTTTTGCCTTTATCTCCTCCTCGGACATAGTCAGCAGTGTAAAGATGTTGTTGTTTTGAACGTTGGTATTTTTAATGTTTGTGCCTGAGTTTGGTGTGGTGTTTTGGGGGGTTGGTTTTGGTTGTGGTTTTGTTAGTTCTGCGTAGCTGATGTTATTGCTCACCGGCCGTGTTTGTGTAATGGTTTGTTTTTGTTTATTTTGTTTATTGTTTGGGTTTTTAGGGCATGCAGAGTAACTTGCTGGGTGTTCCAGTTGCAACATTTAGGTGGGGTGTTCATGGGCTTTTTACAGTCCCGGTAGTGATGTTTACCTGCGCACTTATGACAGACTGGAATTGCGTGGCAGTTAGTCACAGTGTGGCCAAATTGTTGGCATCTGTGGCACTGAGTGAGCACACGATGCTTGCTGCCTCTCTGAATTTCGACTACTACTGGCATGTAGTTAATTCGATTTTCATTGAGGATGTTCATGTCTGTTTGAGGTACTAGGACTTTGAGCATCTCTGTCATGATGTTTCTTCTGGTGCCGGCTTTAAGCGAGAACATTTCGATGGGAGTGTAGCCTTTGGCAATTAGGTCGTCCTTAATGTCCGACAATGGGATTTGACCGTCTAGTCCTTTTATGATGACATTTAATTTCCTATCTTCTGGTAGGAAGTAAGAGTGGTAGGGGTATTTTTTGTTATTTAGGTAAGTTGTGATCCTCCTGTGATCACTTGGGGTTGTGGGGGTAATTTGAATCCCCAGCTTGGATTTTTTGATATCTCCAAAACCTATTTTGGAGTACGTGAGATCTTGGTGGATTTTGACCCAGTTTTCTGGGCATCGGATAATTATGGGGACCACTTCTGATTTCTTGGATGCAGTGGTGGGCTCTGCTGCTGGGGAGTTTTGTGGGGGGGCTAGTCACAGGTGTTTTTTCACTGACTCCTGTGTTGCCACATTCGTCGTGTGTGGGATATTAGGCCTAGGGCTTGGGGTTTGGGTGACTGGGGGGCTAGCTGTCCTAGGCCTTTTGAGGGTCGGGAATTCCCTGTCGAATGAAGCTGGCATCTCTGAGTCAGAATTTGTTTCCATATCATCCTCAGTTGGGGGAGCTGCAACTATGGGGGTTGGTTGTGTTGAGTTAATGTGTGTGTGTGTGTGTTTTCACTTGTTTTTTCCTGTTTTTGTTTAATTTCTGGCAATGTTTCCATTAGTACGTCGTGGTATTTGTCTTGATTTGTTTGTACGTGTCTCATTGTTGACGTTGCTTTTTCAAGTTCGTTTTTGAGTTGTGCTACTTGTTCTATTAGAGTACAGTTTTCGTCCTGTAAGTCTTTGTTTTGTGATTCTAGTTTCCTAATGTATTTTTGTAATTTTTCCATTTGTTCGTCGTTTGTCTGTCGGTTAATATCTAAAGTTTTGTTTTGTGTAGTGTGTTGTTTTGTTTGTGAATGTAACATACTTACGGCCGCCTGCCTGGGGTCACTATTTCTCCTGTTATTTTCTCTTCTTTTCTTCTTCTTCTCCAGTTCAGCTAGGGTGAACTCTTTTCCACTTTTGTTTTTGTGCTCCATTGTCTTCTTATAGTTGTCGTTGTTTTTCGCTGTTGGTTCGGTTGGTGTTGAATCCAACTTTCCGAGGTACATGCACCCTTGCGGGTACGACTTACTCGAAAAGCTGGGGTCCTTCACTACGACTTAACGAATTTTCTTTCAAGTCAACGATTTTTCTTTTATAAATAATGCAGATGCAATGATGCACATTACATCTGCTGTAGTAGTCGTAGTGTAGGATACGCACTGGCACTTCACTTTCGTTTGGTTTCGCTACGGATCGGTTATACGCTCGACTTGTCTCCACGGCGGTCAACAAGCTTGAAGTATTGTGATATATGCTTTGAGACTTTGGCTTGAGCGTATTTATATGCCGGCCAGGTCCCTTAACAAGCCCCGCCCACACGTAATAATGCCGTGGATTGGCCCGCCACAAACGAGATATACTCGCTTATGCTGGAGATGTTACTTCTGTGCTCCTGATATTTGGAGCTGATTTTAATTATTGATGGGTGCTTTAAAAGGGTGGTTTGAGGGTAGGTTTGATATATAAATATATAAATCGGTTCCTGATGGATGACAGGCTAAGGAGGCATGAGCTGACGGTAGTAGAGCGATATTTCCCGGTAGATTGTACCGTGTCTTATCGGATTTTCCGGGTCATAGCGAATATCAGCAATGCTAGCCGTCAGCGGAGATTCCGTTATTTGCCTCTCAAAGAATCTACATGCGAGAGCATCGATGTAGTCCTTATGTACTCTATCTTTGCCCACGCATGTAGATCTTCAATTCGGACTCGATCCCGGAGTGTGAGTGAAAATGCCGCCCTTAGATAGTGATTCTGAATGACCTGGAGCTTGCGCTTGTGTGTCCTGGCAACAGAACACCAGACTGGTGCGCCATATAAGAGGGCTGGCCGGATAATTGCTCGATATAAAATAAGCTTATTGCCAGGACTCAGGAAAGCCCTGGCAGTAACAAGGGTGCTTAGTCCTTTTTTGATCATAGCGTTTCTTGCTATAATTGATCTTATATGTTCAGAAAAGTTTAGCTTTCTATCTAGTATCAAGCCTAGATATTTAACTTTTTGTTTAGGGAATATAGGGGTATTATTAATGATCAATGGGGTGATATTAGTATCTTTAAGCTTCCTGGTTATGACAATGGGTTTTGTTTTAGTGTGGTTTAATGAAATTTTCCACTTATTGTAGTATGGCATAAGGGTGTGCATATGCTCCTGAAGGTTATTCTTTGCCACCTCCGCTTGAGGATTAAGGGAGTAAATCGCTGTATCGTCAGCGAATAGGGCTTTGTGGGTATTAGGATTTGACGGGATATCTGCTATATAAAGATTGAACAATAGCGGCGATAATACGGTTCCCTGGGGAACTCCTGCCAACAAGTTCTTGCTGTCAGAAGTTCGGTTGCCAATTTTTGTTGAGAAGACGCGCCCGGCAAGGTATGACGCGATGAGAGCTGTCATGTGCAATGGCATGCTGTGTATAGCCAGCAGCTTATACAGCAGCCCATCGTGCCACACCCTGTCAAACGCCTTCTCGATGTCAAGCAACATAAGGGTTGTTGACTGCTTATTGACAAAGCCTTGATAGATGTCAGTTGCGATTTTCGCTGCCAGCATGACAGTGCCGTGCTGGCCGCGGAAACCGAACTGTTCCTGGGGTAGGATATTAAGCCTATCGACTTCCCTAGTAACCCTCGGCAAGATTAGCCTTTCAGCCACCTTCCCGAGGGTGTTCAGTAGCGATATTGGCCTATAAGATGCAGGTTGTGTTAGGTCTTTCCCAGGTTTTGGGAAGTGTATCACGCTCGCTATTTTCCAGGACGCAGGGAAGTGTTGTAGCCGGATTACTGCGTTAATTATGTGCATGTATTGGACGATGGTTTTCTGGGGTAAGTTTTTCAGGACTGTATTCGGAATAGAATCCGGGCCGGGTGCTTTATTTCTCGGGAGACAGCTGAGAGCTTTGCGGATATCCGCCGGAGTGACTCTCAGCTTTTCAAGTACTGACGGAGGAATAGGAAATTTGCACTGCTTAAATGCATTCACAGTGCGTGTAATGTGCTCGTGATCAGGATGGGTATCTGGCGCCGCGTCATAGACACCGGCTAGGTAGTCCGCGAAGGCTGCCGCTTTTTCGGCGTCGCGTCGTCGCCGCATTCTCGGCCTTGGTACCTTATTACAGGCATTTGCATCGAGCCTCCACGGACTCGCCTAGCCAGCTTCCATAAGGAGCCGTCATCCCTGCTTAGCGTGTTGATGTACTCTAACCACGTTTGGTTCTTGTGATCGCGGATAGCTATCCTTATTTCCTCCGTCAGCGCATTGATCTGAGCGGATCCCACTTGTGTCCGATTTCTCTGCCATCGCCGTCGAAATCGATTTCTGTATGTTATAAGATTAAGGATATGATCCGGGAGGGATTCGGTGCTAGGGCGCAGGGTGACCCTAGTGCATAGTGCATCACGGTTGCGCAGGATGTTTGATGTTAGAGTTTCCACCTCGGTTTCGAGTTCCTGGACCGTTGTCAGCTGCTCAGGGATCACAGTCAACTCATTCAGCTGCGCTCGGAACACCCTCCAGTCAACATTCTTATACGAAATGACGGTGTCATTAGACAAGGGGACCCTGCAGTATAAGCAAATCTTGACTGGAAGATGATCCGAGTTTAGGGCATTAAGCTCTTGCAGCTGAGAAGTCCTGATGGCTCCCCGAGTGATGGCAATGTCCAGGAACGAGGCTCCACGAAGATAAGTGGGATTAGGTGTTATGTGACAGGACATCTCCAGGTTGTTCTCGATTATTCCCTTAAATAATCTACCCCTGCTGTTAGTTACGCCGCCCCAATCGACGTGCGTGGCATTTAAGTCCCCTATCAGCAGGGATACTCGATTTGGCGGGAGAAGAGCCAAGAGATCGGCTTCTAAAAGGCGGAGACCCGGGGGTGCGTAGCCGCCACATATACGCAGGCCGCTCTCCAGTTCAATACTGACGTTCTCTATGGCAGAAAACGCGTTATATATGCGCCGGTACCGGAGCGACCTATGCACGAGACATGCCACGCCTCCCCCGCGTCGATCGGGCCTATCAAATCTCTCTATTCTGTAATCGCTAACTCGGAGACTGTAGTCCGGCGTTAGGTACGTTTCGACGAGAAAAACAACCTGTAAATTGGATGCATGCAAAAAATTACGAAATTCGCCAAGCTTGTTAGAAAGCCCTTATCTATAATATAGGGCTTTCTATAGGGCGAGACCAATCGGGACAAAAACTTCGTAACGGTACGTCGGATCGCTCTGAAACTTATACCTATCGATTTGTAATCGAAAAAAAAAATTTTGATTTTTTGTCTGTATGTGTGTGTGTGTGTATGTATGTGATGGGATCGACTACAGGTCGCAATTTTGAAGATAGCGACTTGAAATTTGGCATAGAGGTAGAGGTCCACGAACCCTCGGACCCTATTGATTTTGGTTACGATCGGTTAATATACAGGGTGTGAAAACAGGACAAGTTACCGTTTTTTGGCATTTTTGCCCGTGTAACAAGGACCAACTTTTCTTTTTTTTTATGTCAAATGAAAGTATTCGGTAAGACACGTATTTTTGTTCTTTTGCTCTTTTGTTCTAATCTTTATACAGGGTGTGAAAACAGGACAAGTTGCCGTTTTTTGGCCATTAGAGGTCGCAATTTTAAAGATAGCGTCTTGAAATTACCAACTTTGCCTTTTTTACATGTCAAATGAAAGTATTCGGTAAGACACGTATTTTTGTTCCTTTGCTCTTTTGCTCTAATTGTTATACAGGGTGTGAAAACAGGACAAGACACCGTTTTTGCTTTTTTTGTCCGTGTAAACAAGGATAATATTCTTTTTTTTATGTCAAATGAAAGTATTCGGTAAGACACGTATTTTTGTTCTTTTGCTCTTTTGTTCTAATCTTTATACAGGGTGTGAAAACAGGACAAGTTGCCGTTTTTTGGCCATTAGAGGTCGCAATTTTAAAGATAGCGTCTTGAAATTTTGCATAGAGGTAGAGGTCCAAAAATCCTCGAAGCCTGTTGAGTTTGGTTACAATCGGTTAATATACAGGGTGTGAAAACAGGACAAGTTACCGTTTTTTGGCATTTACAGGTCGCAATTTTGAAGATAGCGACTTGAAATTTTGCATAGAGGTAGATGCCCACAGACCCTCGAAGCCTGTTGATTTTGGTTACGATCGGTTAATATACAGGGTGTGAAAACAGGACAAGTTGCCGTTTTTTGGCCATTAGAGGTCGCAATTTTGAAGATAGCGACTTGAAATTTGGCATAGAGGTAGAGGTCCACAAACCCTCGAAGCCTATTGATTTTGGTTACGATCTGTTAATATACAGGGTGTGAGAACAGGACAAGTTACCATTTTTTGGCATTTTTGTTCGTGTAAACAAGTACCAACTTTTCCTTTTTTCGGTGTCAATTTATAAATAGAGGTGAAAGTATGTTAGCATGTTTTGTTGACAACATGGTTACCATAGCAACCAATTAATAATATGTAAATCACTAATAAAAGATATAGTATGGTACTTAGGATTGTTTATGAAGCCTAATTTGATACTAAAAAATTGGTTGCTATGGTAACCAAAAAAAGTAAAAAATCTTCTTAATTCGTCAATTGTACGACTTAGAGATTTGATATTTGGTATTTAGGTAAAGATAAAAAAAATTAACGATTGACGTTGACAAGTCGGTTACCATGGCAACCAATTAGAAATTTATCACGGTAAAATTAGACTAGAGATTGGTAACTCTAATTATAAGGGCTTTCTAATTATAGGCCACGGTACGGATAGGAGCGTGGCAATAATGTGTGACCGAAGGTCACACAAACGAGGCCCGAAGGGCCTCGCGCGTGCCGCAGGCACAGGCGGCCACGCCGCTTGTTAGAAAGCCCTTATCTATAATATAGGGCTTTCTATAGGGCGAGACCAATCGGGAGAAAAACTTCGTAACGGTACGTCGGATCGCTCTGAAACTTATACCTATCGATTTGTAATCGAAAAAAAAATTTTTTGTCTGTATGTGTGTATGTATGTGTGTATGTATGTGTGTGTGTGATGGGATCGATTACAGGTCGCAATTTTGAAGATAGCGACTTGAAATTTGGCATAGAGGTAGAGGTCCATGAACCCTCGGAACCTATTGATTTTGGTTACGATCGATTAATATACAGGGTGTGAAAACAGGACAAGTTACCGTTTTTTGGCGTTTTTTGGCATTTTTGTCCGTGTAAACAAGGACCAACTTTTCTTTTTTTTGA
>MU181956.1:500830-510894 GCA_016904865.1 Pissodes strobi
AATGTGTGACCGAAGGTCACACAAACGAGGCCCGAAGGGCCTCGCGCGTGCCGCAGGCACAGGCGGCCACGCCGCTTGTTAGAAAGCCCCCATTTATAATATGGGCTTTCTATAGGGCGCGACCAATCGGGATAAAAACTTCGTAACGGTACGTCGGATCGCTCTGAAACTTATACCAATCGATTTGTAATCGAAAAAAAAAAATTTGATTTTTTGTCTGTATGTATGTGTGTGTGTGTGTATGTGTGTATGTGTGTATGTGTGTATGTGATGGGATCGACTACAGGTCGCAATTTTGAAGGTAGCGACTTGAAATTTGGCATAGAGGTAGAGGTCCACAAGCCCTCGGAACCTATTGATTTTGGTTACGATCGGTTAATATACAGGGTGTGAAAACAGGACAAGTTACCGTTTTTTGGCGTTTTTTGGCATTTTTGTCCGTGTAAACAAGGACCAACTTTTCTTTTTTTTATGTCAAATGAAAGTATTCGTTAAGACACGTATTTTTGTTCCTTTGCTATTTTGTTCTAATTGTTATACAGGGTGTGAAAACAGGACAAGTTACCGTTTTTTGGCATTTACAGGTCGCAATTTTGAAGATAGCGACTTGAAATTTGGCATAGAGGTAGAGGTCTACAAACCCTTGGAACCTATTAATTTTGGTTACGATCGGTTAATATACAGGGTGTGAAAACAGGACAAGTTACCGTTTTTTGGCATTTTTGTCCGTGTAAACAAGGACCAACTTTTCTTTTTTTTATGTCAAATGAAAGTATTCGGTAAGACACGTATTTTTGTTCCTTTGCTATTTTGCTCTAATTGTTATACAGGGCGTGAAAACAGGACAAGTTACCGTTTTTTGGCATTTACAGGTCGCAATTTTGAAGATAGCGACTTGAAATTTGACATAAAGTTAGAAGTCCACAAACCCTCGAAGCCTGTTGATTTTGGTTACGATCGTTTAATATACAGGGTGTGAAAACAGGACAAGTTGCCGTTTTTTGCCATTTACAGGTCGCAATTTTGAAGATAGCGACTTTAAATTTTGCATAGAGGTAGAGGTCCACAAACCCTCAAAGCCTGTTGATTTTGATTACAACCGGTTAATATACAGGGTGTGAAAACAGGACAAGTTTTCGTTTTTTGGCATTTACAGGTCGCAATTTTGAAGATAGCGACTTGAAATTTGGCATAGAAGTAGGGATCCACAAACCCTCGAAGCCTATTGATTTTGGTTACGATCTGTTAATATACAGGGTGTGAAAACAGGACAAGTTACCATTTTTTGGTATTTTTGTTCGTGTAAACAAGGACCAACTTTTCTTTTTTTCGGTGTCAATTTATAAGTAGAGGTGAAAGTATGTTAGCATTTTTTGTTGACAACATGGTTACCATAGCAACCAATTAATAAAATGTAAATCACTAATAAAAGATATAGTATGGTACTTAGGATTGTTTATGAAGCCTAATTTGATACTAAAAAATTGGTTGCTATGGTAACCAAAAAAAGTAAAAAATCGTCTTAATTCCTCAATCGCACGACTTAGCGATTTGATATTTGGTATTTAGGTAAAGATTAAAAAAATTAACGATAGACGTTGACAAGTCGGTTAACATGGCAACCAGTTAGAACTTTATCACGGTATACCGTTTTTTGGCATTTCCAGATCACAATTATTTTGAAGATAGCGACTTGAAATTTGGCATAGAGGTAGGGGTTTACAAACCCTCGAAGCCTATTGATTTTGGTTACGATCTGTTAATATACAGGGTGTAAAAACAGGACAAATTTCCATTTTTACAGGTCGCATTTTGAAGATAGCGACTTGACATTTGGCATAGAGGTAGAGGTCCACAAACCCTCGAAGCCTATTGATATTGGTTGCGATCGGTTAATATACAGGGTGTGAAAACAGGACAAGTTACGGTTTATTGGCATTTACAGGTCGCAATTTTGAATATAGCGACTTGAAATTTGGCATAGAGGTAGAGGTCCAAGAACCATCGAAGTCTATTGATTTTGGTTACGATGTGTTAATATACAGGGTGTGAAAACAGGACAAGTTAACGTTTTTTGGCATTTTGGTACGTGTAAGCAAGGGCCAACTTTTCTTTTTTCGATGTCAATTTATAAGTAGAGGTGAAAGTATGTTAGCATTTATTGTTGACAACATGGTCACCATAGCAACCAATTAATAATATGTATATCAGTAATAAAAGATATAGTGTGGTACTTAGGATTGCTTATGAAGCCTAATTTAATACTAAAAAATTGGTTGCTATGGTAACCAAAAAAAGTAAAAAATCGTCATAATTCGTCAATCGTACGACTTAGAGATTTGATATTTGGTATTTAGGTAAAGATTTAAAAAAGTTAACAATTGACGTTGACGATTCGGTTACCATGCCAACCAATTAATAATATGTATATCACTAATAAAATATATAGTACGGCACTTAGGATTCTTTATGAAGCATAACTTCGTTCTAAAAAATTCGTTGCTATGGTATCCAAAAAAAAGCAAAAAATCGTCATAATTCGTCAATCGTACGACTTAGATATTTGATATTTGGTATTTAGGTGAAGATTTAAAAAATAACTAACGATTGACGTTGACAAGTCGGTTACCATGGCAACCAATTAATAATATGTATATCACTAATAAAACATATAGTATGGTACTTAGGATTGTTTATGAAGCCTAATTTGATACTAAAAAATTGATTGCTATGGTAACCAAAAATAGTAAAAAATCGTCATAATTCGTCAATCGTACGTCTTAAGAGATTTGATATTTGGTATTTAAGTAAAGATTTAAAAAAAATAACGGTTGACGTTGACAAGTCGGTTACCATGTCAACCAATTGATAATATGTATATCACTAATAAAAGATATACTATGGTACTTAGGATTGTTTATGAAGCCTAATTTGATACTAAAAAAATGGTTGCTATGGTAACCAAAAAAAGTAAAAAATTGTCATAATTCGTCAATCGTTCGACTTAGAGATTTGATATATGGTATTTAGGTAAAGATTAAAAAGCAATTAACAATTGACGTTGACAAGTCGGTTACCATGGCAACCAATTAATAATTTGTATATCATTAATAAAATATAGTATGGTACTTAGGATTGTTTATGAAGCATAATTTCGTACTAAAAAATTGGTTGCTATGGTAACCAAAAAAAAGTAAAAAATCGTCATAATTCGTCAAACGTACGACTTAGAGATTTGATATTTGGTATTTAGGTAAAGATAAAAAAATTAACGATTGACGTTGACAAGTCGGTTACCATGGCAACCAATTAGAAAATTATCACGGTAAAATTAGACTAGCGATTGGTAAATCTTATTATAAGGGCTTTCTAATTATAGGCCACGGTACGGATAGGAGCGTGGCAATAATGTGTGACCGAAGGTAACACAAACGAGGCCCGAAGGGCCTCGCGCGTGCCGCAGGCACAGGCGGCCACGCCGCTTGTTAGAAAGCCCACAATTATATATGGGCTTTCTATAGGGCGAGACCAATCGGGACAAAAACTTCGTAACGGTACGTCGGATCGCTCTGAAACTTATACCAATCGATTTGTAATCGAAAAAAAAAATTTTGATTTTTTGTCTGTATGTGTGTGTGTGTGTGTGTGTGTATGTGATGGGATCGACTACAGGTCGCAATTTTCAAGATAGCGACTTGAAATTTGGCATAGAGGTAGAGGTCCACGAACCCTCGGAACCTATTGATTTTGGTTACGATCGGTTAATATACAGGGTGTGAAAACAGGACAAGTTACCGTTTTTTGGCGTTTTTTGGCATTTTTGTCCGTGTAAACAAGGACCAACTTTTCTTTTTTTTATGTCAAATGAAAGTATTCGTTAAGACACGTATTTTTGTTCCTTTGCTATTTTGTTCTAATTGTTATACAGGGTGTGAAAACAGGACAAGTTACCGTTTTTTGGCATTTACAGGTCGCAATTTTGAAGATAGCGTCTTGAAATTTGGCATAAAGGTAGAGGTCCACAAACCCTCGAAGCGTAATGATTTTGGTTACGATCGGTTTATATACAGGGTGTGAAAACAGGACAAGTTACAGTTTTTTGCCATTTTTGTCCGTGTAAACAAGGATAATATTCTTTTTTTTATGTCGAATGAAAGTATCGGTAAGACACGTATTTTTGTTCTCTTGCTCTTTTGCTCTAATTGTTATACAGGGTGTGAAAACAGGACAAGTTACCGTTTTTGGCATTTACAGGTCGCAATTTTGAAGATAGCGACTTGAAATTTGGCAAAGAGGTAGAGGTCCACAAACCCTCGAAGCCTATTGATTTTGGCTACGATCAGTTGATATACAGGGTGTGAAAATAGGAAAAGTTACCGTTTTTTGGCATTTACAGGTCGCAATTTTGAAGATAGCGACTTGAAATTTGGCATAGAGTTAGAGGTCCACAAACCCTCGAAGCCTATTGATTTTGGTTATGATCTGTTAATATACAGGGTGTGAAAATAGGACAAGTTACCGTTTTTTGGCATTTACAGGTCGCAATTTTGAAGATAGCGACTTGAAATTTGGCATAGAGTTAGAGGGCCACAAACCCTCGAAGCCTATTGATTTTGGTTATGATCTGTTAATATACAGGGTGTGAAAACAGGACAAGTTACTGTTTTTTTGCCATTTTGTCCGTGTAAACAAGGACCAACTTTTCTTTTTTTCGATGTCAATTTATAAGTAGAGGTGAAAGTATGTTAGCATTTTTTGTTGACAACATGGTTACCATAGCAACCAATTAATGATATGTATATCACTGATAAAGGATATAGTATGGTACTTAGGGTTGTTTATGAAGCTTAATTTGATACTAAAAAATTGGTTGCTATGGTAACCAAAAAAAGAAAAAATCGTCATAATTCGTCGTTGACAAGTCGGTTACCATGGCAACCAATTAGAAATTTATCACGGTAAAATTAGACTAGCGATTGGTAACTGTAATTATAAGGGCTTTCTAATTATAGGCCACGGTACGGATAGGAGCGTGGCAATAATGTGTGACCGAAGGTCACACAAACGAGGCCCGAAGGGCCTCGCGCGTGCCGCAGGCACGAGTGGCCACGCCACTTGTTTCTAATACCATTACAATTCCATGATAAGATTTGGAGCATTTATATGTCGAATTTTGCATAATCGACGGAAAAGAAGCGGAGTGAGGCTTGAATCATTTCCGCCTTATCTCCCCTGCATGCTTCTATCATATTACAATAGCAATCTAAAGCTAGATAAAGTTGCTCTAAATTAATTAAGTTGTTAATTTTATTGACTATGTTGTTAAGATTAGACATTGTGTCTGCAATATTTAAGTTAGAGTTATTATTAGAATTATTTGCGTTATTGAGAGCTCGAACAGAACCACTAACCTTATTCTGATGAACATTAGTATTAGAATTAACATTGGTTGATTGCTGTTGTTGTCTTCGACTGCTGCGTAGTGCGGGGAAGGCTTTCTGGTAGTTTTCAGTTCGTTGGCCATTGCTTAGGCCTTGGCCCGCTTGGCCGTCAGCTACGGGGTTGTTTGGGCCTCTCCAGGCCGGTTTGGCGGGGGGTGGAGCCGGGCGATAGGTTTGCTTTGGCTTGCTTGCGGGTGTTGCCGTTGTATTTGTTTGTATCAGATTTATTTTATAAATAAATACAGGGCAGGTTTCGTCAATAGAACGGTGTGGGCCGCTGCAGTTGATGCACTTTTGATAATCGGCATTGCATTCGATAATCTCATGTTCCCCGGCGCATTTGCTACATGCCACCCTGCGATTGCAATATGTCCTCGCATGTCCAAATTGTTGACACCGCTTACACTGCAAAAGCGGCTTGTTGGAGCGGCGTAGTTCCCATGAAACACGATCGCACATGATGGTTTTCACTTCGCTGTTTAGTCGTTTGATGCTGTAATTAGTCCCAAGTACAACTAAATACATTGGAATGTGTGTCTTTCGCATCTCAAAGACATTCTTGGGCGTGATGTTATACTCGTCACTGAGAGCATTGATTATGTCCTGGGTGGCTATATCGGCGTCAAGGCCACGGAGGACGAACGCTCTTGTTTTGTCTTGCGTTTCCGCGTAAGAATGATACTCCGTTTTTTCGGCGTCGAGGGTTCTCTTGAGCGTATGCAGATCGTTATGAGTGTTGCAGTACACAATTACGGAGTTCTTTGTGTATTTTAATTGGTACTGCTTTATGTGCATAGATTTTAGGTCGTCTCGGAGTTGGCGGTGGTCCGCTGGCCTACCCTTAATTACTACAGGGGGTGGTGGGGTCACTTTCGGTTTAGGGGGCGCTTTCTTGGTGCTTGCGGCGCTTTTGCGTCGGGCTCCGGCCGACGCAGAAGTAGAGGCGACACTTACAGTGTCCTCGTCCTCCGTGTTTAAATCTTGCAGGGGTGCGTATTGGTTTGTCGTGATAAGGGGTGGTTGGCCCATGCCTAGGGTAACTGTGACGAAGTTCTTCTTGAAGGGTAACTGTTTAGAGGGTGCCTTGAAGGGCTCTTTATTATTATCGAGTATCAGGGGCGCAGAAATCGGTACTGGCGGAGGACCCATAATCCGCGAATCGCTAGTGCCCTCGGTTGCTATGGGCATCGGTTCACAAGAATCTTCAGTTTTTTGTCCGGATGGTCTGTCACCTTGGGTGACCTTCAGCTTTTTTACCGTGTCTGCTCCGGCAAGGCTGGTAGGACTAGCCTTTTTCTTACCCGTGTCGATTCTAGCAGAGATTCTGTGCTTAATACCTAGGGGGTGAGTATCCCTCATATGTTGCCTGATACGCGAGATCAATTTGTATTGGTCGTTTGGGGAGAGTTCGCTAATTTTCCTGCATTTTTCGGAGTCCATTCTGCATTGGACGCAAATTTCCGTGTAGTTTTTGCATTTGTTAACTATTTTCCTGACGGTTGACTCGGAATACTTATAGTCTGTATTAGATTCCATGGAGACATTGGACAATGCGTCCTCGTCCTCCGTTACGTCCATGGCGGTGCCAAAAGCCGGGGTTCCGTCCCCGGAGACTAAAAAATTGACGGTAATAAACCTTATGCGGCCTTTACTGATTACACAGTATGTAAAAAGCAGGCCAAGAATCAATAGCAATGATCGACCGATCGTTACGAAAGTAAACCGCAGTACCAAGCACTAGTGATACCAGCTAGTCCTGTATGGTTCGCGACCAAAACAGGAGTCCTCTAAATATCTGTGCAACCAAATGAGAAAAACTACTTAATAACTTGGTCTCAGCCAGAGCTACGATTGAGTAGATGTACTTGGCGCCAAATTCATGCAGAGCGATGACTGGATCGATGCATCAGAATTGAGTGTTTGTAAGGCACTTTATCACTTCTTTCTTCGACTAAAACTTAAATTTTTAAAAACTAACTAAACATCTTGGAGTCAAACAGGGCAGCGACAAGGGCTGAAGTTTTTGGCTCCAAACTCAAACAGAGCGGCGACTGGACCGTTATTTCACGGGCGAGTGTTTGTAAGGCACTAAAATGAATTTTTCCTACCGGCGCGGTGGCGCGGACAGGCCAACAGAGCGGGAAATTGCGAGGAGGCGGATGCATTTGAGAGGGTAGAAACATGTTCTTTCTTTATTTGGCATATTGTTGTTTACATAACACTGACGGAGGCAAATATATATTAAATTTAGAACGATTAATAACGATTTCCATGACGTAGTGTCAACATGCTTTTTAGCGATTGTTTCATATAGCGGAATCTATTATACCGACAATCTAGGTTCGGACCAAGGAGTAACTGAAATACAATGTTTTAAATGCACAAATTTATGTTTACCTGGGGTGAAATAAATCTATTCGGGATTTAATTATGGCTCGTCCATACTACGGTTATACAGGGTGTTACCACCAAACTATACGTTAAAAAATGCAAGTTAATACACATGCCGAGGTGTTTTCCCAACAATAGGTAAAGCTAAAATTTTTTAAAAATTTCTTTTATTCTCTTTATGCCCTCAAAAGTTGTCCTGAAGGGGTTATGTGGTGATTTTGTACCTATCAGAAAGTGCTATCTATCCATACAATTTTGTTAAGAAAAATAATATAAAACGATTTTTTAATTCACAATTATTACTATTCCTTCAATATTTCTCTCTACTTTGTACTAATTCTACCTATGTTCCACTATTTTATTTAAATGAATATAAAAGCTTTCAGACTAATTCAAGTCGCGCATATAAGAAACTAGCATTCGCGGAAATAAACTTCTAACTGAAATGAATATAGTAAAACATTTATTTTTACTTATTTTTCTATTCATCTCTGCCATTTGCTGGAAAATTAATGCAATTGCCAGTAACTCAACGAATTTTAATTTAGTACAGACGAAGGAAAACGAGGTAATAATTACTGGAAATGAAAATTTAATTTCTGCGAAGAGGAAAATTAAAAATCTACTTTTCAATATAAATTTCACCGATGCGAATCCAAATGATGGAAACATATTGATACAAAAGGTTACATCTGCTGCTGGAACGAATAAATCGGGAAAAATTAATTATAAAATTGGTAAGTTTGGGAGAATTTGATATTAGTTAGTTGAAGCTGTAGGGATCATAATTCAGTTCTTTAATGTCAATATGAATGTTAACATATGAAATAGGGTTTTTAATGATTCGCAATGATATAACTGAATCAAAATTGTAGCACAGAAAGGAAAGCAATCGCTTATCTTCTTACTCTTTTCAATTAATTGCCAGTTTGATCTTACGACCACCTATGAAAATGGGAAAAAGTCTTTTGATTAAATTTCCAGCATACGTGTTGAAAAGTATTTTTGACGAGATGGTGATAATTAATTCTTTAACACCAGTTTTAAAAATTTCTTTCGAATCTAACGTTGTAACATACTACTTCGGACAAAGAAGAAACAAGCCTTTATATTCATGTTTATAATAACAGTAATTTTGTTAATGCTGTTTCATCACTTCTACGTCCTGTATTTTAAGTCAAAAAAATTTAAAATATTAACTGAAGAGAAAATCGAATATTTCTGTTTATGAAATAGGAAAAATATAGGATAGTAGTGAATTCTCTCTTTGAGTTAAAATCTTTTAAAAGGAAAAACATTTTTAGCTAAGTTCTTACCTGATGCAACATCCACAGAATTTACAGAAATTAAATCAATGACGAAGGATGAAAATGAAAGATTAGAAACTATCACAGGACAGTCATCAATAGATAGTGCAATAATATCAAATCAATCTCCACGTAGAAATATACGATCAGAAGTAGAACAAAGTATGAGTGGAACTATTATTGATAATAAAATAAAGCAGAAAATTCGAACACCAGTGAAGCTCAACATGAAACAGGGACTAATCATGAATCAGATTTTGAATACATATGGTCTGAGTGAAGTTAATAATTCTCAATGTAAGGATCACATAAACGAATTCAAATTGGGATTACGGGCTCTGGAGCCTTGGGCGATAAAAAGCAAGTTTCAGTTTTTATAATTTATTTAGATTAGTAACTAAATCACAAATGAGTCGCTCAGAAGCAGATTGGCTTAACTAACTTTTCTCTGTTTTCTAACAGATGGCGCATGTTAATGTTAAACAGTTGCGTTGCATATATATTTTACGTCATGTTATTACGAAAAAGTGGCCCAAGTGACAGCTGGATCAGTCTTCTATATTACCTGGCAACCTTAGCTGTGTTACTTACGTCTAACGTTTATTCGTTTCTCAGGTATAATCAAACTTTCATTATTTTTGAGTTTGTGTAATCTGGTGTAATGGTGAGTAAATGCTTGTATTTTATACTAATAGTGATTCTAAATGGCTTTATTAGGGGTGCGATTTGAAACTATGAATATTTGAGGCTATAATCTAGCATTTTGAGATCTTGCTATTTTTCTGAGGATTGCTGCCAAATATATAGAATATTATTTGATTTGAAGAATATTGATTTGAATTAACTAATGAAGATCCTTTGGTATAGATTGGAAATGCCACTGTCTGATATATCAAGTGTTCGTGAACAAATCGAATTTGAGGCT
>MU181956.1:510904-521854 GCA_016904865.1 Pissodes strobi
AGGTGTATTCGTTTTCCAGTGTAACTGGCTATGATTGGCTTTGTACAATATTAGGTAACGGTGAGCAAAAACTTGTATTTTACACTAAATTTTACTATTAATCCCAATGGTCTGATTAGCGGTGTTGTCAAAGGTGTAGAATATTCTTTAACTTGAAGAACATTGATTTTAACTAACTAATAAAGACCCTTTGTTATAGATTGAAAATCCAATTGTCTGATAAAATCAGTGTTCATGAATCAATCAAATTTGAGACAGATTCTGCATCTGACTTCTATTCACTTTCAGATGATGAGTCTTTTACATCTGGAGAAAGCTTGGAATAAAATAGAGTTTCGGTGTGAAACTTGGTTCAAGTAGGGGTAAAAACACAAAGAAGAGATCTACGTCTAGGATGAGAAGAAATTCAAAAAAATCGTATTTAAATTCTCAAGGTAGCATTGTTTCTGAAAAGAATTCTTTCGATGGAGTGCGTAGCTGTCCATTAAAATGTCAATTGTGTTAATTATTGGAGAAAGACAAAATAGTTTTCAAAGGGATTATAACTTATCTGATTTTACTTCGCAAATTGCTTGCATTAACGTACAGGGTTATCCAACGAGGACTAGACAAGGCGATTTTTTGTCTTTCCCTGTACTTTTATAAAAAAAACTGAAATATCCATCTTATGTAATTTTCTCCCGCGAATTCGGATATGTTTAGCAAAAAACAATTGAACATCAAATAAAAGTGCTAGGGGTCACTTTGATATTTTTTTAAATGGAACACCCTATATATTTACTACATTTTTGGACTTTCTAATAAAATCTAAACACATTTTGTGTATAATATCCTATACCTATCTTTAGTTGTTTACCAAATATTGACAGTTGAAAGTCGGGTATTTTGACACTTTGACAGGCTCTAAAATCTAAACTGCACAAGATCAAAGAAAATGGTTTGCTCATTCCTATCTTAAGTTTCCATAAACTATCGCATGACAGTATCCTCGAATTTAACCTGCGGATAAAATTAACCGGAACTTTTGAACCTCCGGTTAAATTCAAAGTTACTATCATTCGATAGCTTATGAAAACCCAAGATAGGAATATGCAAACCGTTTTCTTTGATCTCGTGCGGTTTAGGTTTTAGAGCCTGTCAAAGTGTCAATATTTGGTAAACAGCTAAAGATAGGTATAGGATATTATACACAAAATGTGTTTAGATTTTTCTAGAGAGTCCAAAAATTTAGTAATATACAGGGTGTTTTATTTAAAAAAATATCAAAGTGATCCCTAGCACTTTTATTTGATGTTCAATTGTTTTTTGTTGAACATATCCGAATTCGCGGGAGAAAATTACATAAGATGGCTATTTCAGTTTTTTTTTATTAAATTACAGGGAAAGTCAAAAAATCGCCTTGTCTATTCCTCGTTGGATAACCCTGTACAAGTAAACGTTGCTAATAAAGGCCGGGTTACAGAAGCTCAGAAACGTAATAAACATTGTGTGACATTGTAACTGTTCGAGAATAACTTCTCTTCAAAAGCTGTTTAACAGTTTCGAATGGTAAACTTACCAGAACTTTATCAAACAAAACAAGGGTTGACGAATTAACAACTCTATCGCTGGCACCTCTTCAGATTAAGACTTAGGAAACTGATATCTAAATCGTGAAACACTTAATCAATAAGTTGCTGAGCATACATCCCACTACAGCCGCAATAAAAATTGGAATCCATATTATTGATCACCCGATTTAAATATTACTTATTTGAGTTAGTGAAGCACCAGAGGTGAATGTGTCCAAATTCCTGTCTACCAAAATATTCAATAAAGCCCTTAACCTTCATTTTCGCTACCCTTTCACCCATAATGTAACTTTTTATAACATGAAAATAAAAAGTTGTATTGGTGTGGAAAAATGCACACTGGAAACAGAAACAGAGTTACACCTACCAATGGCAGGGGCAGCTAGATATAGCATGAAGAAAGATGTAGTAAAGGATAAAAAATTTGATAAATGAAAACTTTAGCTACTCCCAGTATCTCTACGGGATTGGCTGATTACAAAAGACAGTTGTGGACTTATTATTTGGGCATCCCCAATCTAGCTACAGGTCAGGCATAAAGGATTGCCCTCACATCGGCGGCAAGAAATTGGTTCATGTATTTTGCACTATATAAGAACCTATGTGAACACACCGGTTTTTATCTTATACAGCAAACAATGTAGAGGTCAAAACCGCAATATTGAAATGACATCCATTTGCACATATATGGCATTCACTCCCAGAGTCATTCATTACAAGTTTCTTGTTTCCAGATACTCTTATTTTTAATTTGGCAGAGACTTTGAAATGATCGAAAAATAAAAACGACACTTTCATGGTATTTTTTTGCCAGCTGATTGGGTGGTGAAAGTTAGTCCGAGCTCAAAGAAAATTAATACATTTCAGATGGTTTAAATGAATTCTGAAGTTTTTAAGGGTACTCTAAACATAGAATGGCTGAAAATACAATAACTAATGTTTAAGCAGAAGCCGTTCAGTATTTATTTTAAATATTCTAATTATGAGGGTGTGTTATTTATGGAACAATACCACAAGCTATAAAACCAGATTTTATTTTTTGTCGATACTCAAGCCTAGAGGCTCTAAAGTATTCTACAAAACACGAGAAAATTTTGATTTAGGCAGGATTTCATTTTTTAGTGTCCAATGCTGCATGCCATTGTCTCTTCTTGGGACCAAAAATCGAAAAATCAGGGGGCTGCAGCAAATGTTTAGCGTTGAAGTGTAATCAAATAAAATTAATGATAATTTCCTGGCATTGCCTAATCACATATAATGACAAGTGCCTCATTTGTCCATCAAACCTACGAAAGTATGGCAAAATCACTTATAAAACTAGTCTTTAAATACTGGTGATTCAAATCACCTACTTTTCATCCTATAATAAACGGTACCTTCTGGACCCCTCCATCTAAGTTGGATAGTTGTGAAGAGCTCAGTATATGGCGTACGTAGGCAGCAAAACACCTGAAGCAGTAGCAGCCATCATACTTGTACTGCATTTAGAAGTATCATTAATTCCATTTTTATGTCTCGTTCATTTTTACAAATAGCTTTTAGTTATCCAGTGTCGTCAGTCAAGTTAGAATTTAGGTTTATCATAACTGACAATGTTCTCAATTCTGTTTTTTTTTCAGGATTTGGTAATTATTAGTTCGAGTTAATGGAAAGCCACATGCGGCAGCAGTTAAAATTCCATGTGTTATTTATTCCTATACCTCCTTGCTCAACTTTGTTTGGCTTACTAGATGTTTTGGAACTCTTTCCTACAATTTTGCCATTCAAAGTCGAATTCGGGATATTGTAATAGTCAGCAACGCCTTTGTTCTTTTTTACATCAATAGTTGCCTGCTTCAAAGCCACTTTGGAATAATAAAATTACTCCTCTCTTTTATTCCAAGAGGACGCTGATATATGCCTGGCATGGTGACCGTAGCTACCCTACTTTTTGATACATTCTTCCTATAATGAGAAAAAGTAATATTACTTTCTTACCCTTCATTAGATAGCATATGAACCTATTACATAATATAAAAAATGAATGTACAATCCCTTTCACAATCACTACACACATGAATGTTTCTACGGCTATCAAAATCATGAAAGTTACGAACTATATCAAAATATTTATTACTGAGCACAAACTTCCTTCTACGGCGATTCACCATTGGTATGAAAGGGTTTAAAACATATTATACAGAGTTCCAAATTACACTTGGTGGAGATTGTACGACTCTTAGGCATAAAATTTGGAATAGCATATCGTTTCTTGTTTCCACCAGGCACAGTTATATTCCAGTGATTTATGCAATCAAATCTGACTGCATCGGAAATGCAAAAATTACTTCCATTTGCCCTTGTCACTTGTTCTTCACATTTGGCTTCAGATTTATAAATGGTATGATAACTCTATAAACATAATTTTCTACTTTTTCAAAACGTGCATTGCTTACCTGACATATATTTCTCCTAAACTCCAACTGACTGAGTATTTCTTCTAGTTTTATAAGACGGCATAAAATCAAAGCCTTCTTAACTGGTGCGTCTATCAACCATGGAAAGATTAGTTAGTTCCACTTCTCGAAAGGTATAACAAAGCGATAGCTAAAAAATTACACACAGATTTGCATGTTGTATCTCCAGCGGACGTACAAAATGCCATTTGTTCTATCTAGAGTTGATGAATGATAACCTCTAGATATCTTTTCCATTGTTTCTTTTTCTTTCAATGCCCCAGTGCCTCCACATCTATTAATTCCAAGCATACTAAGAAGACTTTTGTTAGTGAATCAACTATCGGAGCGTTTCTTTTGGGTAAAATTTCTCTTAGCTGAAACCAATTATATATATTTTTTCGATATATGAAAGCTTCCCTAAACACAAAATAAAATAAAATTTTCTGCGGAAATGCATTATTTTTATTTTTCCAACTTTAGAATAACTGAAACCAGTTATATACAAACATATTTCTGCTTTACCTTCTAAACACTTTTTTAAACATAAACACGCGAAATACTTGTTGCGGAAATATATCATTTTAGTTTTTTTAGTTTTTTAACCTTTAGAATAACTGAAATCAGTTACATGAATGCATATTTTTGTTTCACATTTCACACATTCTTCTAAACATAAACACACAAAAATATCCTTGCGGAAATTCGTCATTTTCATTTTTTTATAGAGAAAGCCTTTCTTCACGCTAGTGCGTAGTGGCTTAAACGAGACGAAACTAACCCAAACTAACCAAAACTAACCTAAACCAACCAAAGCTAACCCAAACTAACCAAAGCTAACCCAAATTAACCAAAGGTAACCTAAACTAACCAAAGCTAACCCAAACTAACTCAAAAAATTAAAATGACTTATTTCCGCAAGAAGTTTTTTGAGGTATTATGTTTAGAAAAATATTTAGAATGTAAAACAGAAACATGTTTTCATGTAACTGATTTCAGTTATTCTAGAGTCGAAAAAATGAAAATGATACATTTCCGCAGAATTTTTTTTTTGATTTTGTGTTTGGGGAGGTTGTTCTATACTAAATAAACAAATATTTCTTACATAACTGATTTCAGTTAAGCGAAAGTTGATCCTTTCTTTTTTCTCCAAGCTCTTCAGTCATCCAAGCCATAGGGGCAGCTGCTTTTCCAAATGCTTTTTCATACTCGCATTTCCTAATACCCGCTTGGTGTGTTAAAGCTCCACATTTTGTATCTGAATCTCACAGGCTCTCCAAGGATAAACTGCTTGAATTCATGGAATCCAAGATATCGGCTCATAGGCTAGGTTTTGTTCTGGAACAAAATGATCTAGAAACGATCTTTTCAATGGTATGATTGTCTGCAAAATGGATATATTAACAAATTTGCAAAAACTTGTCTCTTCACATTGCTGCAGAAACGAGAATAGTTCTCATATTATTGCTATTTTTCAGTAGGTTCTCTTAGACGACAACTGCTTATAACCACTGGAAACTAAAATTCCTATGAATACATTTAATTTCGAAAACGATATATTAACATCTGCTTTATTTCAGAAAACTGTGTGTTTTCTAGTCTCGTGGATGATACTTTCAATCAAATTATCTTAAAAAAGTAGACCCGGATAGCAACACACGATATTCCGAAATATTTTGAACAATCTCCGGGTGGAAAATCTTGAATGCCCCCTAATCTAATCTCTCGAAATTTCCCAATAAAATGTCTGCTTCTCCACGCATTTGAGTTACCCATGACACCTCCTTCGTTTTCATCTTCGGAATTCTTGTACATCAAAATATGAGTGTCGGGTGGTTCAATGAAAATGCCGGCCACCTCGCTCTCATCATCCTATCTAATGTTTCCTTTAGAGTACACCCCTGAAATAAGACAAATATCCATTTTGACTAATTAAGCGTCTAATAGGTCCATATGGGCACCTTGCTTTTTACACCTACATAAAAGCCATAATACTAACACTAGACATATTTTATGCAAGCCTAGGATTTTTAGGGTATTTCGGATAATAAAGTATGTCTCACTTTTCATGACTCCCATATTATAGCTCCCTTATTAACAATGCGATTTTTCTAAAATTTTGATCAAAGGTACTTACCCATCAGTAGTTTATATTGCGGTAAAATATTTGAAATTTCACCAGTGGCGTTCGTCGCCATAATGGAAAATAAAGGTGATTTTTCAAAAAAAGATATTAGGCAATGTTTTAACTGTTAAACAATATCATAATCTTATTACGCATCGTTAAAAACCCTCTAATACCGAAATTCAAAAGGATAGCATACGGGGTGTACACGTAATAAGAAAATAATACTTCACTGTTTAAAGTACTAATTATTAGGGCCATAACTTTATTATCGGCAGTAATTAAGATGTAATTAAGCTGGGAAAGACATGTTTTCCATTTGGAATTAATTACGTGAGAGTCAGTTTTACTCAGTCTAAATCAAGCAAAAATTGACGTGGGAAGCAACAAAAATTCAATTTTAAACAAATTTAATTCATGAACAATTCAATAAATAATACAGCTTACATCAATAACAAAATCACAGTATGCTCAACATATCCTCCATCCATGTGAATACATTATTTCTCTATAACTTTTCTGTTGGGCCGTACGACTTTCCGTAATTCTGCCGGTGTTATTTGTAGGCAAGCTTCTCGTATTCTATCGCGTAGTTGTTCTGCGTTTTGAGGTATCTCTTTGTACACTAAATTTTTAATACGTCCCCCCGAAGTAAAAGTCTTTTGGTGTGAGATCTGGCCACCGAGGTGGCCATTCTTGAACAGGACTTCTTGGACCTATCCGTTTCAGGGGAAAATTTGTGTTAAGCCAATTGCGAACAACGTGCTCCTTATGAGCTGGTGCTTCATCTAGCTACAGTATTAAATGCTGCATTGTTTGAAGAGAAATGTTATCCAAAATATCAGTAAAATCCCCTTCAAGAAAGTTTAAAAATGTTTCGGCGATTAATGTTTCAAAAAAGAAAGACCCTGTAATCTACTCATTTAAAATCGCGCAACAAACATTCACTTTTTCGGATCGTTGACTTTTACAGTTTATCATCCAATTGGGATTTTCAGCAGCCCAGTATCGGGTATGTTGACTACATACTACACCGTTTGTATTGAATGTAGCTTCATCGGTATACATTATTTGCTTGAGGAACCCCCTGTCATTCAGAAAATTTGTTTGGGCCCAGAAACAATAATCTAACATTCTCAAATTGTCACCTTCGAACAAAGTATGTAGGTACTATGCTTTGAACGCTTTTATTCTGTTTCTTTTTAGGCATCTCCATACTTTACTTTTGTCAATGTTTAAATGATGTGCTACAGCTCTGATATTGGCATGAGAATCTTGCCTAAACGCTACAATTATTCGTTTATCATAGGGATATCTGACATTATGTTTATAACATATTTTCTTGGCCTAGGTTTTTGAACGGCTCCGGTAGTGTTGAACAAATTATTAATAAATGCTACTGTTTTAACATTGATATTTGGCCGCTCGGGCCGTGCATTAAAAATTCTTGTAGCCTCCGCGAATGATGTATTTTCACCTACTATACGGATTATCTCCACTTTTTCACGAACTGCTAAACGTGCTATTATTAAGAAATAAACTAAACTCCTTAAAATTGTGATAACTGCCAAATAATGAAATGTCACCGAAACTTCAAAGTAATTTTGAATTGTTATTAGGCGTTTGTTTGTTTGTTTTTCATGGACAACTTTTCACAATTTAACCTCATTGAAAATGGGTTTTGTTATTATTTTGTTTACGAACATCACGTACAAAGTAGCTCAAATCCGATATCGCTCCAAGTCCAAGGATACTACAACAATGTCCAAGGAAAAAAAAGACTTGTTGCACATATGATGCTCTTCAGTACATTGAGAATGTTAAATCTGCTTGAAAGAGGATTTTTGTTGCTTCCCACGTCAAGTTTTATTTCATTTAGACTGTTAAGGCAAACTGACTCTCACGTGATTAATTACAAAAAGAAAGCATGTCTTCCCCAGCTCATTTACATCATAAGTACTGCCGATAATAAAGTTATGACCCTAATAATTAGTACCTACTTTAAAAAGTAAAATTGTATTTTCTTATTACGTGAACACACACTATCCTTTTGAAATTCGGTATAGAGGGCTTTGACGCTGCCGAATAAGATTATGATATTGTTTTACAGTTAAAACATTGCCTAATATCTTTGGAAAGTCACCTGCATTTTCCTTTATGGCGACGAACGCCACTGTTGAGATTTCTAATATTTTACCGCAATATAAACTACTGATGGGTAAGTACCTTTGATCAAAATTTTATAAAAATCGCATTGTTAATAAGGGAGCTATAATATGCGAGTCATGAAAAGTGAGACATACTGTATATACCAAGCACATTGCTCTAAATAAAATATGAGGTGATCGAAATACTTACACTAACTTCAAATCCGCCATTTTTGCAGAATGCCAATGCAGCATGAAACTTAACTTCATCTGACATTCACGTCGGGTTCAATCATACACCTACTTAAGATGTCATGCATAATGAAATTCTGGTTGCATACTTAACAAAGTTTATTTGCGCTTGAATAAGAGTGGCTCCGATGGGCCAGGGCCCGTATGGCGCGCTAGGCATTAATGAATTAAATATTATATTATTATTTGAAGTTCATCATTCATCACTCGGTATCCTATGTGGTTTTTTTGAACTTCCTGATACCTATTTAACATTTCTTAATTTATTTTCGTGAAGCATATTAGTATTAATAAAAATTTTGTTAAGATAAAATAGATGAATTGCCTCTTTATCATGTGGTTACAACTTGTTTGACACATCCGTTAGATTGAAAATTACTTTACCTATATACGATATTTCTAGATATACTCTAACTACTTTTAATGTAAATTATTTGGCGGAAAAGAGGAAAACGTGTCTATTGGTATTTTGTTTCATTTCTGTCACAGTACAATGTAAATGGCTTTATTAACAGCCAATATTTCAAAATCCTCTCTTGCGATTTGTTGGCGCAATGATATCTTTTGATCGGGAAGTCCAGAGTAACATCATATTAAAAATTCAGCCAGTTCGACCGGATTCAATTTTTCAAGAGCCCTGTGGGGTCTTTTGTTCGAATTTCATTTTAATATCTAGAGTTTAAGTTAGCTTTGGTTAGCCCTAGTGTACTTTTGTTGCTTCGGCTTGTTCTATGTTCATGTTGGTATAAGTTTCATCAAAGTTATGTTTAGAAAATTAAAGTTTTGCATTACAAGGAGCGTTCAAACCTCTGTTCACCCTCTCGAAATATTTTCTTCCTTACAGCAGCATAAACTAAGAAATATATTCCTGGGTCAATTCATATAAACCCGATTACCTCGTAGTAAAGTATGTGCATGTTTACAACATGTTCTTATTTTTTACCAACGAGTTTTTAATTGATTACATTAAGCCTAGGAAGTAAATATTTTGATTGCAGATTCTGTACAATATTCCATCAAAAGTTATGTATGAATTCTTACGACGCGACGCGACGGGAAGTCTTGTTTTCTAACTCCGCACTTAGCTTTTTATTACCTCGCTAAAGCTCATGTAAAGTTCGTGAAGGAATGTGTAAAACTAATAGTATTATTGCTGTTCTGGAAAAATTCTGCAAAGTAATTTATATTTTGTTTCATACTAGCCTAATTCTGTGAGCCTTAAATTACAACTTTACAGTATTTGTTTTTTGATGCTAGCAATAAATTCAAACCAAATCTCTTAGAGTCCAAATAAATGTGCTGATAAGACCACCAAAACTTTGTTTTCGTTGACTTTAAAAAATTATCTCATTGGTCATTTCATTAATTATTTCAGGGTACTAGAAAGCTCTCCGTGGACACAAAGGCGCTTTCTTGTGAAAATAAAAGCATACATTTCTCCAATTCCTGATATGCATGCAAGTTACTATTCATAGTTTGTTTGCAAAATGAGGAACTTCTAATTACCAAGTCCAGAATAATTTCTGTCGTTCCCCAAAAACTGTAACGTTGCATATGTTAGTAAATACAGTATTGCGATTTTCTTCTATTACTGGTCGATTTGTGTAATCGATACTCTCGCTACCTTCCTTCTCGCGACTTTACGCCCGGAGTTCTAACGTGCTCGATGGATACATCCGTTTAGTGTGCCACTTGACAGATGTAGTATATGTTCTTTTTCGAGAGAAATCTGAGGCCTTCACGTTTGGACGCTCCACGGGTTCAGGCAGAGGAAAACGACCAATTTTTTTGCTAAAATTATCGTGGTCATTTTTGAACATCCAGTCTAATTACCGTCTGCTTTCGAAGTAAAATTATCAGCCACATCAATTAATACCGATATTTATTGACTAGTGTGGTTACCCTTCCTAGAAAAAAAAGTTTGTTACATGTTTGTGTGTCTATCTTGAAAGGCGAAAATTATTTTAAATTTAATTAAAGACGTTCCGTGGAATCATCCGTGGGAAAGACGACTTTCCGCTATTTTCTGTGGGACAGTAGACAGGGGGAAATCCATTTCTGTGAAATGGAATTCCTCCTGTGGGGTAGAATTTCACGCTGACCTAGCTAGTCCCGCCGTCAGTTAGCCGTACTTAGGCCTTTCTTTTGTCATGGTAACTCGACCAGAAGCAAGTGAACTTGATCTTAATTTATTTAATCGCCTTGATTACCGTATCTTTCTTACCGCTTTACATCATTTTAATTAATGAATATGTAGTGAAATGACTGTAGGTCATTTGCCTTGATTATTGCATATCTCTTACCGCTATATATAATTTTAATTAATGAATATTGTAAACGACTAATTTTTAGTAACACGTTTTATTTCGCCAATATTATTACAGCCACTAATATTTCCGCCTTACACCTTAAAGCTTCGC
>MU181956.1:536854-560026 GCA_016904865.1 Pissodes strobi
TGTGGTTGCAACTTTTATCGAATATCACCTTTATTTAACGCCTTTGTCAGGTTCTCACTCGCCCTTTGCTGTCCCAAAAGAAGTGTGGACCTTAAATCGCCATAGCTATCGCCTTTCGCCAACAGAGCATTCACCATTTGCACCTCGCCAGTCAGACTCACTCACATGCACCTTTCAACCTGACCATTCGCCCTTGGTGTTTTACACCTCGCCTCGCCAAAAAGTCAGCAAACGCTTTGCGCGTAAACGCCAGCCCGCACCAGCGGTTGGAAAAAATACGCCTTGGGTATCCAAAATTCGCCAAACGCCTCTCTCAATTTGAGAATCGCCTCAGAAGACCGCAAAGTCTTCGTCGCCTTCGCCTGCGTATGAACCTGGACTTCCTCGCCCCTTCAGTTCCACAATATCGGTTGATGGACGCCGATATCTGTCAAAAGAGGAAGGAAAGCCAGTATACAAGTCGCCAGGGAAAGAGCAACCAAATGCCCTCGCATTCGCCTGTAGAGCGATAGATAGACCGTCAATCAGACACGAAAGCGCCTTTGTGCCTGAAAGCTCACACCTTTCGATCAACGCCATTTTATCATGATAAAAATGAGTCATGGTTTCGCCGTCCAATTTATCCCTCGCCATCATCTCCTTGAGCAGCTGAGCAAAGTCATGCACTCTAGGAAACGCCTTCCTAAGAGCCGCCTTCCAGTCTTCCCATGAGAGGTCCCAGCCCCTTGCTGCGCCTTGCAATTTCGCCTGCATAAAATACGCTCTCTCATAGTTCGACCATTCATTAATATCGCCCAACTGATAAATTTTGCTCAACCACCTGACTACGTTACAGTCCTGGCCGTCAGGATCGAAAGGGTTAATAATGCCGCCGCGTGCCCTTGCCCTTGACCCCATACAGCCCAAACTGCAAGCGGAGTCCGCCCTATTGCTATAAGCATGATCTACTACGACCTGAGGAACGCTCTCACCTGATTTTTCGTCCGTCCTGTTGCCCTTGGTACCGCCAGTACCAACGGTCGCCTTTTGCTTTGTCGCCTTTGCCATTTCGGCCGCCACAATCTGCTGGATACTAGCTGCCAAACCGCCTTTCAACAGCTTATGCACCATGGAAACTGTTTCGTCTTCCATCGCCGATTCGCCTTCGCCGTAGTCACCGTCGCTCAATTCAAACTCGTAATCGAGTTCTAACTCGTCACTTCTGCCTTCCTCCATAGGTAATCACTTGAAACAACCGTATTTAGACACCAGTAAACACAGTTAAAACACCACAATTCTTATAATAATCCCTGATAGCACACACTTATTTATTATTATCGTGACTGTCTCAAAAATCGCCAAATGTCAATCCACTGTCATTCTGTCAAGGTTAGCAACAAACGCCCGCCAAATGTTAAAAGTTTTTTTGATACCGCCATTCACGAATAAAAGAAGACGTCAATGGGATTTAACTTGCCGAAATCGCGTATTTCACCGTTCTCCACAACACAACAAATAACACAATACGTAGGTTATCCCGACTTCTGACCTGTAAACGACAAATTTTTAGTAACAAGTTTTATTTCGCCAATATTATTACGGCCACTAATATTTCCGTTTTACACCTTAAAGCTTCGCCAGTATAGTTATCATAATTACATAACGCCATGAATCGATTCTGTTGCTCATACAATAACAATCTCTACGCCTTATTTCTAATCTATATATATACTCTCCATTATATAACACCGATTCGATTATCCTGCTGCGCCACTCACCTTCCAGAGTTGCCACGTCCTCGCCTATTTCAACGTCGCACGTCGCCTCTCCAAAATTTGCTTCTTACAATATATAATCGAATGATGTCATTTGCTGCTTATGACGTGTATAGGATCCTTATTTATTGTTTTCGTTTATAGATAATTACCGTTTTAGTTTTATTAACTTACCGATAAATGGTCTAGCATTACCTAATATCAAATCCGTTTTTGTTATTATCATAGTTTCGCTTAGAAATGCCTAAACTTATTATCGTGTCGAATACCGTCTCGAATATCAAATGCCCAACAATAGGACTATAATTAGTGTACTTTACATTTTGTACTTCGTACATTTACCTTAATGCTATGCTATTACCTCAAGTTACATAATTACTTGCCGCATTTGTCTTATTAACTTGTTGATAACTGACTTTAGTTCAAATATAATCTCGAACCGATCCATTCACTCTCGTATCATAATTAATTTTTGTGAGGCACATAATTACTTGCCTCATTGGTCTTATTAACTTGCTGATAACTAACTTTAGTCTAAATAATATATCATACCAATCTTTTCTCTCTTAGTAATTCTAGAAGGCAGTGATTTTTGTAGCTAATGTTATGAAAATCAATTGACTTATTTTTCTTACTGTAATTTCCATACCTGATATTAACTCGAGTTAAGAATTTACTTTGTTGATGTTATGAGATTTACTTGAATCGCTTTTAGGGTAATGAGATTTACAGAATATACCTTTACCTCACTGTCGGTCATTTCTTATGTTATATCATCTACTGTCAGTGTAGTTTACTGTAAATGAGTAATTGAAATTAAGTCACTTATTATCCTTGTCGAGTATTTGATTTGACTTTCGTTAATATACTATAGTATTACCTTAATTAATAAATAACTCGATAATACCTTCGTGATTGGCATTTACCTAAATTGTATTACCCTATCGACTTGAACCATAAGTTTTTACTATAATCAGCTGTTCACTTTATAGCATTGAACGAGTTTATGTGGCTGTTATTCGCAGTTTTAAGTTTTTGATAACCTGATCGAACTGAGCTCACTTATTTTTTTTAACAATTTACACCATGATTACTTCACTGATTTAGTGTATCTATTAAGTTTTTATTTAAATAACGATATTGTCATTGCCATGAGATTCATTTAGCTTAGCTTTGTTTAATGATCATTTCACTTATACCAGCAAATGCAGACTACCTGTTTCTATACTTATTTACTTTACCGGATTTTACTGATTTGGTATTTAGTAAAATACTTCCTTTATAGTGTCTCATGATTGACTGCAGTTTCATCAAACCTTTAAGAATTCAATGTTTAGCTGGGATTGTTGTGAAATATGTAGTGGCAATATTAACGTTATAAGAACTAGATTAGAACTTAGTAACTTATTTTGTTTGATTTATGTCTGATAGTATAGGTGAAATACCTTATAGGAGAATCTGCTCACTAGTTTAACTTCAAATTAATTGGAGATACAATTTAATTGTCTTGAAGGGATTTGTACATTTTTCATATTTTAATACATAGTTATTTGGAATCCCAATGTTCATTTTGGTAAGTTAGTATCAACCGCACCGTCCCTTAATAAATATCTTTAATTTATAAATCTCTTAATAGTCATATACAGGGCATTTTCCTAAATTGTATTACCCTATTTTCAAGGATCAATAATCGTTGATAAATTTCTTGTAAAAAAAACTAGTGGCACCCTACCCTAACTGCCAAAACCTAGACCCGCGCCTTTTAAAAAAATTGAGTTCGCTTAGTAAGCCTGGCATATGGACCGACTAATGAGAAGCTAACAAGAAAGGTTATATGTTTGACACCCAACGCTCAAGGATGGTTAAAAACGAATATTCCGATCACATTTTTACTTTCTACTTTTCCAAGGTATCATTTTCTAAAACTCTAATTGCTAGCTTTAACGAATTTAACTTTTCATAAACTAAGCCGTCCCATATAAATAGTTAACTATTAATATGAACTAAAATTCCTGCTGTTACCTTGTTTATTCTTCAACTTTTAGTTAATATCCTATCTTTAATGCCAAGATCTAACGGCATCATCCTTTACTATTCATAAGAACGCTGTAATAAAAGCCGTACTTTATTTTTATATGAATCATTTATCTAAAAGTTCTAAGACTGGCGATTTTTCAACAAAAGTTATGAAAAAAGTAATATGGCCTCTTGTTTTACGACTATACCCACTACCTTTACTTTTATGGCCGTACTAAAACGCATGCCATATAAAAAAAAAGTCTGAAAAATGCTGGCGGGAATGTTCAGATCTAATTTTTTATACTCCTTGTTAAATTGAAATAAGTGTTCTGCGTTTATTTCACCCCTATTCTGCTTTAAAATGATGCATGTGAAATATTTAAAACAGCTGTTCTGGCGCAGTGCAAATGTGATATTGAGTGATAGTTAAAATAGTGACTCATTCTTGAGGTGTTAAATAGTTTTTTTGATAGTGTGTTATTAATTGTTTTTATTTAGAACACGAGTTCTAAGTAGGAGACCTACTTAAAACTCTCGTGACAATACTTACTTTGTCTTACGGTTGGTTATTTTGGTCGGTAAATATTTTTAAACAGGAAAGGTTACAAATATTTCCAGGGATTTTTGGAAGGGTAAAAATGACCATTACCTAAGCTATTTTTAGTTCCACTTCGGCCGTATGTTGGCATTATCATTAAAACTAGAATACAAATATGGAGTCAATTGTATTTTTTGTTAAACCGGTTACAAACTTTCAGGTTTCATACTTATGTATGATAAGCATAACTCGGATAGCTGTTAAAAAAAATCCATTAATTTGATCTACCGATTGCTTTTGAGTTGCTCTGTATTTTCGCAAATATTTTAAATTATTTATCTATTTAGATGTAGACGATTTTTGGAAAATCAGTCACTTGAAGACACATTAGCTCTACTCAATCGTTGACCCCACACACAATATAATTAATATGATTCCGGCTAATCTACTTTATAAAACTTCTACGTAGCTAAAGTTAACTGTTTTTCCATATCTATCAGCCTTTCCATCCGATCGTTCGAAATTTATATAACATTATTGATTTCCGATCTTAAATTTAATTTAAAATTTCAAACCTTTTTAGCGTTCGATTCGTCTTCCAAGTCAACATCTGGAATACTTAATGGCAGCTTAGCGGTACTAAGCACTGCTTAATATTTATGCACACTTTCGAGACCATTGCTGGAAAAACACGTTAGAAATTTCACATTTTTGCATCATTATTTAAAAGTGATCAGTTATTTAAATATAAGCAAAGAAGGGCGGTTCATTTAATTTATTCCATACAGAGTCTAAGAAAATAGAGATTAATGTAAGGAAGCACAAATCTATCATTTCAATATAATTTTCTGTAGCCTTAAAGTACTTAATATTATATTTTATTATCAGCTATAATTAGTCGAAATATGTATACATTGCATGTTGTATTAGCGCTATATTTGGAAGAAAGCTCCACCGAAAGTACAGTTATAGATTTAGAAAAATAAAACTTGATGAGAATATCTGGAATACAATTGGTGAAAAGCACAATCCATTACCGAATAGAAGTGAATCTAATTTTCCAAGAAATTACAGTAGTTTATAAAATTAAGTGTATCTGTTGAAGCTTTACTGTTTATAAAATGGCCTTACCATAAGGGTGACCTGCAAATTGCCCAACTCATATTAATAATGCTTATGAAACTAAAGCGAAGGGATGCTATGTGATAACTTTAACTGGAAGAGTGTAAGATGCGGTTCATAATTGTGACTTCTAAAAGATAGAGATTGATTAACATATATAACATCAACGTCCGAAAATTATATAAATGTTTTTTTAATCTGACGAGTAAAGCGAACTGCCCTTGCATGTATCGAGTATCGTGTAGATTAATGAGTTCTATTTACTGACGGACCAGATGCATGTACCCTCTGTGTGTGTAAGTGGACTACGTTTACTGACGGAACAGATACTTCCACCCTGTGTATATTTAAAGGTTGATCAGACTTGGTTAACTGATAAACGATGATATGTGCCGCCGCAATTAACAATCGTCATCCGCTGACGTTAACTTACATATAGGAACAAGTTGCTTTCGGATCGATCTATAAGTTTTTATATCGCGCGAAATAATAACTGAATCGATAATTCTGATTGATTTTTGAGAATATATGTAATATATAGTTTTTCGTTGACACATGTCTCTTCCGTATACGCATTAGACCCCAATGCTCAAAATCCTTAAACACAATAGAAATATTACATACTAAGTTTAACTTGATAACAAAACAAACCCTCTCAGATAAACACTTCTACTAGACTCTACTTAAAAATAGTAAAATTCGAAGCTTCATTTATGTCCGTTTGTAAAGTAAAGAGATTGTGAATCTCTATACACCAATTATCTTTTATAGAAATTCTAAAACTTTACATCGTCATTATGAAATAGTAACTCTTTGAAACTCCACTCTGTGTATGTTCCTTTTGCAATAATAATTTAACACTAAAAATCATTCCCAGAGTAAGTTTCTTATACTGAAATTTTAAGTTAACACAAATTGTAAATTTTAAGTCTTGTGTTTGCAAATCGCTCTCCCTGTCTATGTTATTTTTTATAATAATGTTTAAAAATAAAACTTAAAAAAATAAAGTCGTAAATTATAAATCATTTATTAAACCTGTCGTGATTCCTTTGCAAAGTAAAAATTTCTCAATATGCCTATTATCAACCTAGGAGATTCTAAGCCCCTTCATATACTATAGTAATTTTCCTAATCAGTGCGCAAAGTTATGTTTTCCCGCACGCGAAAGCAGTTAGACGAACGACGCGAAGCGGAGTTCAGATAAGCTTTAAGTGCGGGAAAACTACTTTGCGCACGCGTTAGGGACAATTTTTTTTCTACGAGTGAAATAACTATAAAGTTTTTTTTTTTTTTATTGGCATCAAAAACATCAACTTAAACTACCTATTTTTTAAACTTATTGAAGATAGAGCCACTGAAGTAAAAATGTCGTACTAGATGTCATTTCCTAGTTTGTCAGAACTGTCGCGTTGCAAAAGGAAGACACAGATTCATCTTTTGAAGTACTTCGAACTGCTTCACATTTTTTAGGGCTGGAGCTTAAAAATTGTTGCTTAGTCCTTTTTTATAAGTTGTGGACCCATCGAAGTATCCCTCAACTACCGCAGTAGATATCCAAGCCCCCAAGCGTTTTATGTCAGTGATTCCGTTTCTGGAATTGGCCAGTAACGTTGCTGATGACCTTTTAAAACTGTGCCCTGTGTAGAGCTCTGAATTTGGCCGTTTCAAAAAGGCAGCTATTTCAGAAGGCATCTTTCCGAAACTATTTACTCCAACACATTGTGAAACGCATTTACCTTTTTTGTGGTCTAAGAAAAAACGGTTGGTTGACGTTATCAGGTAAACTTCATCTGGTGCCGAATTAATGAAACTGAATATTTCTTCTTTCGTAAAAATGTTTGTTTTTTTCGGTTTAAAACCAATATTCTGCTTTTTCAGAAATGCAGTGAGCTTATAAAATTCACCAATATCGATGTCTCTTTTTATTTTTATTGCATTTTTGAGCAGCAGTTGCTCATGCTCTACAAAGCGGAAGTAAGATCGTGCTTAGAATATTGCTCACACATCTGGAGTACCGCACCAAAGCACACCCTAAAGCTGCTGGATTCCATTCAGAAGAGAGCTGTGCATCTCGTCGGCGACCCGGAGTTGACCCGGAATCTGGATAGTCTGAAACACCGCAGATATGTGGCCGAGATGTCCATGTTTTATTGATACTTTCACGGCAGATGTTCCCAGGATTTGGCCCACCTCATCCTGCCCCTGGCCACGCCTGTCAGATAGTAACGACAGACGGCAAGAGCGCACCAGTTCGTCGTACGACTGGAAACACCTAGAACATTGCTTTCCAAGAACTCCTTTGTCTTGTCTTGACACTATGGAACTCACTCCCAGGATATCTGTTTCCCCCTAATTACAACCTACAACTATTCAAGAACCGTGTCAATCAACATCTTTGCACACACACACCGCTCGTCGAGCGCCATTGGATCTCCCTTTAGTGTGTGCCACTACCATAAAAAAAATGAAAATTTTGACCACATTGTGTTAGGTTTGAATTCTTTGCTTAACTTAACAAAGTATGCTAGAAGTAGTACCTCTTCATTTAACGTTTTATCCCCTTTTGTTCGCATAATTTGGAAAACAACTCGTACTTATCTCGCGATTTGGCAGGCAGCAATTGCAAACTAGCCATGTTGGCGGCTTCTAGGACATCATCTGGAAGTTCTTCTTCAGTGATAGCCATTTTTAAATTAGCTTTTTTTATTTTAAATAGGTGAAAATACGACTGAAAATGACTGACATGAAAGCATTGTATGAGAATGTATTTTGGTTGCTAAGAGAACAAAACGCATTTGACACAAAAATATTGTAACAAGACAAAGCTGACAGGTGGTTTATTTGTTGTCTTATAAACTATATGGAAGTATTATTATTATTTTTAGCAAGATCAAAGATTGACCATATTCAAAGTTATGACGTCATGGATCCCTTATGGAGCAATCGAAAAGCATGTAAACCGAAAACACTATATGTCTTTCTTTTGCAACGCGACAATACTGACAAATCAGGAAATGACATCTAGTACGACATTTTTACCTTCAGTTGCTCGATCTGCAATGAATTTAAAAAATGCGCCCAACTGCACATTTAATATTAATGTTGTTAATAATAATAAATAGGTAGTTATAAATTGTTGTTTTTGATGCCAATAAAAATTTAAAAAAAATGTATAGTTATTTCACTCGTAGAAAAAATATTGTTCTTAACACATGCGCAAAATAGTATTCCCGCACTTAAAGCTTATCCGATTTTTTTCAAGTGTGATTTTTATAAGTGTGCGGGAAAAAAATCCGCATGGTGTGCGGGAAAAAAATTTGGAAAGTGCTACTTTGCATGTGCAAAAGTGTGCGCAAAGTAGCTTCTTTGCGGTCACTCGTAGAATAAATTCTTTCTAGAATTCACTTCCTAACTTAAGTATAATACCTTCCAGCTGTTAGGAAATACTTTACACCTTCTCCTGATTGCTATATATATTTCGTTCCCATACATTCTGGTATATACGTATGTACTTGTGGACCTTCCTTAATACTTGAGCCATGACTTCTCTTGGTGTATAGTTTTGCCTTTCTAAGGCCTCTTGTTAACTTTTTCTTAATGGTTTATTCATTTCTTGGTCTCCTAAAGACACCCGTGCTGTCATTGCGTCTCTGGTGGACCATCACCTCTACAACAGTTATTTTCTCTCCCTATCCGTACCTTATGTGGAATAGAACCCAGAGATTTCCATCAATTAAATGAAACAGCTGAGAATTCACGAGTACCTAGTGAAACAATCAATGCAATAGGTTCTGATGGTTACTCAGCCTTTCATTTAATGCATAGCATCTTTTAGACACTATTTCGGAATGATTGCTACTGAAAAACTAATATATTTGACATGAGATATTTCGAAAACGTTTAACTTAAACTAAAACTATGCTTATGTTTTTGAAATTAAGATAAAAAGGCCTTTCATTCTAGGCAAACTTATAAAAAAGGGCAAGGTTTGCCTTTTTTAATAAGTTGCTATGCTATGTCAATTTTATTTATATTAAAGCAAATTCTTACAATATTCCTCTGAAATATATAATTTCCAATAGTAAAGGCAGCAGAAGCCGCACTAATTATTATAATTAAAAGAACCTGATCATAATATGCAAATTACCTTAGAAAAAAGTACCTTGTACTTTTTATTTCGACCGAAACCTCAATCATCATATATGATCATAACTAACTTGATTGCAGTGTGATTTAAAGAACATTTTTTTTTACAAAAATTTATACTAAATTTATTCTTCATAGCAGAAGAAAATATAGCCATAGGATTCACAGATGAACCCAAGGCTAAATAACGACTACGGCTAAGCTGAAATAATAATTGTAGATCAACACCTCAGATATTATGAATATTCTTTCCTCCGGTCACTCCATAGAACTTCTCAGCAATTTCTTTCATCTTTTAAAGAAAGCTTTCTGAACTTGAGTTTACCATGTGGTACCTTACATGGCAAGGACATCATTCAACTTCACCGAGTCCAAGAATTTTCCTCACCAGCTCTTTTACAACTAATGAGATATTGTAGAGAAATATTCGACCTTTTTTCCAGACTTCTTTTTCTAGTTAAATACATTATATCGATATGACTAGAACTATTACTAACATGATAAATGTACAGACTTATAAAGACGTCCACATCTTAATTAAACTAGATACTCTCGTAATATTGCGAAAATGGTTCTGAATTTTTTTAAAGACATCAGCTATAGCTAGATTTAAATCTATTTTTCCGATAATATCTTATTAAGAGATCTTCCTCAAAACCATCAAAAAAAGTTTCAGGATATTTATCTGCTTATTTATCTGCTTTATTTATCATTAAAAACTAACTCCCTTATTATTGTGTTCATATTTTGCACATAAGAATAGTATATTATTCAACGAGCATGTAATGAAAGCTATTACTCATGAGGATGAAGTTTGCGGCACGAGCCGAAGGCGAGGGCCGTAATTCATCCGAGTGAGTAATAGCCATTACATGCGAGTAGAATACTATACTTTTTCTACGATCATTATACAGGGCCGATCAAAAAAGAGAGTCATAGCCAAGATTAAATACAATTTTGTTAGGCAATATTGACAAAATATAATACTGAACTTGACATGAAATAATAATCATAATATTAAAATACTTTATTTAGAATTTATGAACTACATACAACAATAAACAGTGTGATAACAAAATTAACGGAATGACGGAGATTTAATCTACTAACTACCAATGTTCTATCTAATCTACAGAATCTACACCACACACGCCTGAGTCTCCCTACGGCAATAGTATATTATTTTATATGGAGGAAAAGTGATATTTTCGTGGCGCGCTCGTGTTTAACAGCCGAACGGAGTGAGGCTGGTAATAGAGAGCAAGCCATGAAAAGTAACTTTTCCTCCACATAAAATATGCTGTTTTTTCTTCAAATGTCGACAAATTAATGCAAAAATATCTCTTTTTAATAGTAATAATAATAATAATTATCAAAGATAAGTTGGTTTGCAAGGCGGCTTAGACCGGTGTCGGTGAATAGGCACAGGTCGTTGCTATAGTAATGTAACATAAAGCTGTCAGTGGACACTGTCAACAATAATTAATTTTTTAAAATTGCGTCTCCGATTGCGTTTTAATTCCGTATTGATAAGCAGTTATTGAGTAAGTTCGATTAAATAATAACCAATTTGTTCCAAAATTAGTGATTTTTAGAAATGCAGTGCACAAATTGAGTGATAAATACAAATTTTAGTTTAATAATTCTTGAGTTGTTGACGCTTGCTTTGTTGTTTGTTTGTATCTATGTTGCTATGGTAACACTTTTACCTCCGCCGGCGGAAAAGTGAAAAGTAAAGCTCCGGCGGAGGAAAAATGAAACTTCACGGCCGCCTACACAGTCGAGTAATGACGGATTTACTGACGTATGAAGAAAAAATACTTTTCTTTCTATAGGTAGATGCGGGTTCATTGGGAGTACAATTTAAAATTATTGGGGATTATACAGGGTGCTACACAAAGTAGATTCCTATCAAACATACAATTTTTTTAATAGAACATTCCATATTTTAATTTATTTCTGAATTCTATGGATCAAATAAAGGTAAGCTATCGTTATATTTCCTATGCCAAGCATCAATGGTTTTTGAGAAATTTTTTAATTTGTAAAATTGCACGAAATTTTTTAAGGAACTAGTATTGTGCCTAGAATACTGCTGTTACATACACACTACTAAATACGATATTAAATGAAAAGGTCAAACACAAAACAAAATATATTTTAAATTAAAGAAATATATACAAGGTAAATCAATCTTGTACAAAATTGGTGACTTTTGAAGTCGGTTAACTTGTTTATTTTAAATGGCACACTCTGTAGGTAATGATATAATATAGCACAATATTTTAATGTTCCTCTTTAAGTTTTATATATTTTTATTTTTATTTGTATTTAATGTGTGTGCGTAATAACAGTGTTTTAGACACAATTGTTTTTTTTAATTTTCGTGCAGTTTTACAAATTTAAATATATCAAAAACCATTGGTGATGGCGCGATGGGTATGGGAATCATAACGGTGACTTACCTTTATTTGATCCCTACATTACAAAAATTGTATGTTTTATATTAATCTTTTTTTAGTGCCCTGTATAACCCTAATAATTCTAAATTGTACTCACAATGATCTCTCATACATCTATAAAGGAATATTTAAAGAATATTTTGCCGATTTCCATAGAGTCCGAGGCGTATGAGGTTCGCCAGTCTGTATACAACATTTAACAATTTTAAATTCAATTAATATTTTAATTATTTATATATGTCATTTTTACAAAAATTAATTGTGATATTCGAACAATTTGTAAAATTTAGTGTAGAAGCCTTATTTACATCGGAACTAATGTTTTCGTTATTGGTCGATCTATTATGTACATAAGTACTTGTAGATGTACTTGCGCCTGGTGCGCCTCCTTTGACCGACTGCAAAATTTTATCACCGATATTCTTCTTATTATTAAGCGAATTGTCTATATATCCTTCCGCCACCGATGTCGATTTCCAACCTCCATGTCTTTTTAAACTAGTTATGTCTCCCCCTGCATCAACTAGTAATGTTGCAGACGATCTTCGGAAACAGTGGCCCGTGTATTGCTCTGGATTTGATAGGTTTAAAAAGGAAGCTATTTCCTTTCCCATGGCTCCAAATTTGTTTATTCCAATTTTCCGAGCAGTACACTTTCCTTTTTGATAATTCAAAAAAAGAGATGTGGAGTCGATGTTAGTTGGGCGTATATTAATATATTTTTTACAAATATCATAGAATTGCCCGTGAATTGTAAATGTTCGCACTATTTTGGTTTTGGTCTTAGGAATGGTTATTAATAGAGCAGATCCAAGGTTTTGGACATCTTTAATATCCATTAGGTGCAGCTCGTTTGTTCGGCAAGCACCCATTATGCCCATAATTAATGCAACCTGAAAACAAGAAGAGCTTGTTTAAGAATAGAGAATACGTACAGGTATCTACCATGAATGGACACTCCCCTTAACTGTCTTATTTTACAGTTTAGAGAGAAATGGTTAATACAAAAGTTGTAAGGTTCCACTTGATTTTTTTTGAGGACAAATCTTTTTTTATACAGGGTGTTTAAAAAACGATTAATTTTTTTTTAAACGGAACACTGTATATTATATTATCAATTTAATGAGATTTTCTTCCTGATTCCAAATAGAAAGTTTATGTATTATTATTTATTTATTTTTATTTACTTATTATTTCATTTTTTAGTATTATTTTGGAAAAAATCTCAAATTTCCGTAAAATTAATTTTGACTTTATGATTTTAATGATTAACATTGTCATAGTCAAAACTGTGTTACCAATAAAGCCAAAAAGGTGATACAACTAAGGTGGAAAATAAGACTGATGGTAATAAATACACGAAAAATATCAAATATGTACCTATTGGCAAAAATATTAGAGAAAAGAATTATAAACTATACAGATATTTGGAATCAGGAAGAAAATCTCTTTGGAATACAGGGTGTTCTATTTAAAAAAATGAATCATTGTGACGTTGCGGTTTTTTGAGACACCCTGTATAAATAAAGATTGGTCATCAAGACAATTCAAGTGAAACTCTACAACTTTAGTATTTACCATTTTTCTCTAAAATGTAAAATTAAACAGATAAGGGGGGTGTCAATTTATGGTGGATCATCCTGTACCAGAGTACAGGGTGGCTCGTTTTCGTGTCTATGTATGGGGAACTCGAAAACCGTAAGAGATACAGCGTCGGTCAAATTAAGGCAAAATTGCGCATTTAGGTGCCTAACAATATGCCGTTTAGAAAGTTTCAAATTTCCGAGTATTTCCGGAGATATCCGGAAAAACCCGAAATTTTGAAAAATCGTTTTATTTTTTTCCTGTGCTTATTTAAAAACGGATCTCAAATTGAATTGCACTTTTGCATTGCCACTTTCTCCGCTCTATCCAATGATGGTATCCAGTTTGAAATCTGACGTTTCGTCTTCAAGGGATCATCATCAACTTTCTTTTTTTAAATACGAACTTTAATTTTTTTTTTGTTTTTCAGATGGTATTGGCGTTATTAATATCAGTATATATTTTTATTTTTATTTTTTTTTAAATTTTTTTTTATTTTATTTTATTTTTTTTTTAATTAAATATTTTGCTTTGGCATAATTTTAGGTAGGTACTTTTGAATTTTTTATATTCTATAAAAATATTTTATTTTCTTTTTTGTATTAAGTGGAAAATTGGAGCCTGTATTAAAAATAAAAAATAGTAAAATTATTTTTTACGAGAATATGGCCATGAACTATTACTCAAACAAGCTGCTTAGTGCAAAGATAAAATATTTTCAACTTTTAACCAATTAAAAAATGTATTTAATAGAGAACATCAACAATTTATAATCATACTACGTGATACTATAGGTACTTTGATGGAAAAACACACCTCTTGGAATTTTGCCTATAAATTATTATTTTTAAAATTATTTATATGCAAAATTCCAATAGGTGTGTTTTTCCATCAAAGTACCTATAGTATCACGCAGTATGAATATAAATTGTTTATGTTCTCTATTAAAAAAAAATTTATTTGCTAAAAAGTTGAAAATATTTCACCTATGCGCTAAGCAACTTGTTTGAGTAATAGTTCATGGCCATATTCTCGTAAAAAATAATTTTACTATTTTTAATTTTTAATACGGGCTCCAATTTTCCACTTAATAGAAAAACCAAAATAAAATGTTTTTAAAGAATATAAAAATTTCAACAGTACCTACCATAAATTATTTAAAATTACGCCAAAGCAAAATATATAAATTAAAAAAATAATAATAAAAATTAAAAAAAAAGAAATAAAAAAAAATAAAAACACATACTCATATTAATAACGCCAGTACCATCTGAAAAACGATAAAAAAAATTAAAGTTCGTATTTAAAAAAAAGAAAGTTGATGATGATCCCTTGAAGACGAAACGTCGGATTTCAAACTGGATAACATCATTGGATAGAGCGGAAAAAGTGGCAATGCAAAAGTGCAATTCAATTTGAAATCCGTTTTTAAATAAGCACAGGAAAAAAATAAAACGATTTTTCAAAATTTCGGTTTTTTCCGGATATCTCCGGAAATACTCGGAATTTTGAAACTTTCTAAACGGCATATTGTTAGGCACCTAAATGCGCAATTTTGCCTTAATTTGACCGACACTGTATCTCTTACGGTTTTCGAGTTCCCCATACATAGACACGAATTCGAGCCACCCTGTACAAACAATATCGAGTAGAGCCACTCAGGAAAATCGTTTTGATGTCTTTACATCAAACGCATCTGCAGCAGCGAGCAGTCTGTCGAGTCCAACGTTGCGGAGAGCGGAGATATTAAAATAGTATATTATTTTATATGGAGGAAAAGTGATACTTTTCATGGCGCGCTCGTGTTTAACAGCCGAACGGAGTGAGGCTGGTAATAGAGAGCAAGCCATGAAAAGTAACTTTTCCTCCAAATAAAATATGCTGTTTTTTCTTCAAATGTCGACATATTAATGCAAAAACATCTCTTAATAGTAATAATATCTAATTATTATTAAAGATAAATGGGTTCGCAAGGCGACTTAGACCACGGTCGTAGGTGGCCTTGCTTAGACTGGTGTCGGTGAATATAATGTAACATAAAGCTGTTAGTGGACACTGTCAACAGTAATTATTTTTTTAAGATGGCGTCACCGATTGCGTTTTAATTCCGTATTGATAAGCAGTTATTGAGTAAATTCGATTAAATAATAACCAATTTGTTCCTAAATTAGTGATTTTTAGAAATGCAGTCACAAATTGAGTGATAAATACAAATTGTAGTTTAATAAATCTTGAATTGTTGACGCTTATTTTGTTGTCTGTTTGTATTGTATCTATGTTGCTATGACAACACTTTTACCTCCGCCGGCGGAAAAGTGAAAAGTAAAGCTCCGGCGAAGGAAAAACGATACTTCACGGCCGCCTACACAGTCGAGTAATGACGGATTTGCTGACGTTTGAAGAAAAAAGTATTTGCTGATGCGCTTTCCTCGGTTATTATTATTTGATACAACGCGACCCGACTATACTTATTTATACCGTGCCTGTACGCCTGTACCTACCTCGATTTTGCTGAACAGGATAAAAAACTAATATATATTTTGTTATTAGTAGAAACTACAAATAAGTATATTGTATCAATCAAATATCAAAAATATAAGATAAAAAAAAACAACGTCAGGAGGCGAGGATTGAACTCACCAACGCGATGTCGCGAAAACCGAACTACAATTTCAACACGTTAACCAAACGCGCCATTTGGGAAGATAAATTGGATGTACTTCAGCACGAATAAATGTTAAGAAATTAAATATTATCGCCGTTTCCCTTTTATGTATTTACATTTAAATAAATAATACATCATTATACTTAATACAAATACTATATAATAATTAACTTTCCTACCTTTGTTGCAAGATACATACGGTCATCTGCTTCATTTATAAATTTATTAATTTCATCTGGAGTGAATGTTTTGGACTTTTTTGCTTGATATCCGTCAGATTTTCGTTTTAAAAAACTGCGCAACTTTGAGTAATTTTCTATATTAATGTTGTTATTTATATCCAAAGTGCTTCTTAACATGGAGTAGTCCATAATGATGAAGACTTGTATTTTTCTGAAAGTTCTCCAAAATAAGCTAATAGCACATTTTCAGAAAAAGAATTGACGTTTTTGCGGGCTCGCCAATCCATAAAAGTGTTATACACCATTTCGTACTTTTTCCTGGATTTTTCAGGCAATTAATGCTTTGTAGCTATATTTGCAGCATTTAAAACTTCTGGGGGCGTACACATTTCTACTTCATTTTCGGAATCGGATTCCATAATTATTATTATTATTAAATTTCTAAACTCGCAGTCACTTTGACGTCTGATCTGATCTTTGCAAAATAGTTTGACAAAAGAACACGGTCATGGCATGCCTGAATTTGTTAAAACCAGTGACTTCTTTAATATTACTCAACGGCCCGTGAGTAATGAATGACGTTGTTTGACTGAAAGCAGATCTATAATAATGTTATTTTTTAATGATCGTAGAAAAATATATTTCTTTGATTCATTATAAACTCACCGACAAAAAACCGCCACCTAAATTTTGATATAGCATAACTCTTTTATTTTTAATTAGTTAATTTTTGTTGCTTAAATGTTTATATACCAGGGTAAGTCAAAATGTGGGTTTAGTAGTAAGTTTAAAACAACCTGTGGAAAAAACACGCTAAAATACCTTGTTCCCGCATGATTTGAGATAAAGCTGGATGTGTTCCGAGCATTTTGTTTTTGAAATCATCTGGCGATCTTGCTTCTTTCTGAGCTACGCATTTTTAAATGAAACGTTGCATTTGAAGAAATTTTTTATTTAAAACATTAAAGTTGTCATTCCAGCACAAAAAATTAAAATAAAACTTAATAACTGGTTGGACACACCCTCTCTAGCCACAGTGACAGCCTGCATTCTTCGTGGCATCGAAGTAATGAGATGCTAACCTGAGCTCTGCTTTTGCGTATGTAGGTTTTTTGGGACGGTGACGAATGTGTTTTTTTTTTAATTCATATCAAAAATGGTCAATTGGGAGAGATTCCCGTCTGGAGATATCTATTCCAAGTAACTTGTACAGTTGATTGCGGAATTCGTGAAGCACATAACTTTTATTACGAGCATATTCTAATAAAGCGATGATTTTACTTACGTCGCCAATGGTTAAAACCATTTTGATTGGATAATATTGACAACATCACTGTCAAGATAATCTAATAAAGCAACGACTAGCTAACTTGCAGCGTTTAAATTAAAAATGAGTAGCTCGTAAAAGAAACGTGATAGCCAGATGATTTAAAAAAAATGCTCGGAACACATTCAGCTTTATCTTAAATCATGCTGGAACAAGGTTGTATGGCGTGTTTTTTCCACATGGTGTTTCAAACTTACGACTAAACACATAATTTGACTTCCACTGGTATATTAACATTCAAGCAACAACAATTTCATCAAGACAAACTGCAGCGCAATTTTGATGAATTGATCTATCGGTCAGCGAAAAAATCATTGAAATAAAATCAAAAATAAAAAGTTATGCCATATCAAAATTGTTAAAAAAATATAGGTGCCGTTTTTTTTGTTGGTGAGTTTACTTTCAATATAATTAAATACATTCAAATCTTCCTCATGTTAATGCAGATTCGAAGATAACTGTAATCCTATTAAGGAATTACGCTAGTACTTCATAAATAAATCAATAATAAAAACACATTATTAAAAAGCATCTCTTATAGTTCAGATTAACTGCAATACTAACGAACCAATTAATGCAAGTATTTTCATGAACAGATTACAATAAAAGTACCTGGCAGCTTTTAATTATGAAAATGTTCAGCTCTGGAAAATTATTAAATTTTAATGAGCATAGATATTAACTTTTGAAATATAACAGGTCAATATAAAATGAAATATTTAAAATGCCTTAATGTGTTAAATTTATTTTCTCTCTTGTTCCATATAATTATTATTAGTTGAATTTAAATATTTACCAATCTGAAATATCCATGTTGGGAAATTAATGCAAAAGGAATGTATTTGTACCTCTTCTAAAAATACATCATATAATCATTTTAGCAAGTTTTTAGATATTTTGTTGAAACTCATTTGCGTTTGTGTTGCCCTGTCGGAGAATTTTGAGAAATGCTGAAATATTGAGAAGTATTTTTCAATAATCCTTGAATTTAGCTAAAGGACTGTAACATAACAATTTAAATTTTCCATTATCAGTTGTGGATATTAAATTATGAAACCTATGTTTGGCCCAACCTCATTATTGAAAAAGCAGATTTCAAATTTTTACATCCTTTTTGTGAAACCTATGATGTCTCAAAGTCAACGATGTATAGAATTGTTTATAGGTAAATTAAAAGAAGTTTACAGGGAGTTCATAATATCTATATGACTGCTGGCAAGACGCTAGTTTTGAGCTTCTGAAAAACGATAAAAAACGATTATTTTCAAAACGCTAATTTCAATTCAAAATCTGATGGCGGCAGTAGGAGTAAAATCAGCTTTCTCAATGATATATCACATCTTTTTCTAATTTTGGTCAACTTTGTATTACCTGCTGTTCACGTGATGTCCATACTGTTCATTATTATGTGGAATATGCGCATATTTCGAGAATCAAATATATTTTTGTATGAATGATAGATAGCCCATTAAGCATCACACTATATTATTTTCAGCTTTTCCGATATTGCTGCGGTAGATTTTGCCATCGAAATTCCTGTTTTACTTGATGCATAAATAGTTCCAAAATGCTAGTGATTTGGCTGGTGAATTTAATAACAATTTTAATGGTAATATAATTTAATGGCTTCCACGTTTTCTCTCTGTGTATTCATCCACATCTGCAGTACTTTTTGTACCGCGCAAATTTGTGGTTATTTTGGTATTAAAGTTTAAACCATTTTCAGTGTTTGATTCATCCTCCAAGCTTATGTCTGGAATACTTGGTGGAAATTTGGCTGAGCTTGGCACTTTTAAGCAGTGCCTGAATATTTATGAAGAAACGATATACGGGGCTATTAAAGGACGTCATTGCACCTTGCATATTCACCCAACAGATGAGCTAGTCAAAATTGTACTGAGTTATAGAAAAGGGATATCAGAAAAGGTGAGTAAGAGTTGGTAGTCAGCATGTTAGGCGGGCATGTGTAATTCAATTTAAGTATTGTCGTTTTTTATGGGATTGAGCCTATCTAACATACTGGTATATAAGAAGTATTTCTTTTATCTAGCACGTACAAGCAGGAAAATATGCTATGTATAGTAAATTTTCTGAACTGGTTGTTGATATATGCGGTAATTGGCATTTTTATGTTAAGCTCAAGAGGCAATATAAAGATAAAGATATTGGGAGGCGTTATTTACTTCAAAACATGTTTGTATGTGAATACATTAGCTTCGGTCCAGTTTGCCCCTCAAAATTCCTCTAATTAAAGCATAGTTTTTTGTATTTAGTGCAAATCTGACTTAACTGAAGAATCAAAAATGTGTTGTTTTTTTGTCTGAGAACTATTATTACCATCTGTGTTTATAGTGCAGCAACAGTCAAAATTTTAAAAGATATACATGTAATTTTTAATAAGTAGGATGAATTGGAGAGCATTGTTTATTAACGATCTAGCTAGCAAACTGAAATGTAATAGGCTCTTATTTGCTGATGATCTGAAGATCTAGTGCCGTATCGACTCCGTTGCTAATTGTCTGCAGTTGCAGGAGGATCTTGCTTTGATTGGCGACTGGTGTAATGATAACCGCCTTAATCTTAACGTCTCTAAGTGCTATGCGGTTTCATTCTGCAGGAAAAAATCCTTTACTCAATTCGATTATAAAATCAATTCTCAAGTTATTAATTGCTGTTCTGAAATGAAGGACCTTGGCATTACATTTGAAAACTCTTAATAATAATAATGAACAATATATCCACAAATATCAATTGACAAAATTTACATTAAAATTTCACTGGATTATATTTTTGTAAATTTTACCTAATTTTATTTAAAAAAGGAAAATCAGGGCTGAACCACGGGGACCGTTGACTTTTAACCAGAAAAACGAGGTTCAGCCTCATTTGTTCTTTTTGTGTATATATTGTCCGTTTTTAACTGCTAAGTAACACTGATGATGGCTTAGACCGAAAACGGTCTGGTATGCTTTTTTGGGAAGAATTATTTTTTTGGATTTAATTTTTTCATGGAATAAAAAGTTTTTCATTTAGTAAATTAAAGACATATCCTGCCAGCCACTCAGTAGTGGCAAAGTTGTTGTGCGCAAACATTGTAAAACCGTTTATCCGTGTATTTTGGAGCACCTCTAGCGCTTTTAATTTTAGGGCTATAAAAAATTTCAAATTTCCAAATTTGTTGGGTTTCATGAATCTCCAGCATTGTTTAGCAAAAGTAATAAATAAGCATCACAAAGCTGTCAAAAATGATCAATTTTGATATTTCGTCACGAATGTAGTTCATTTATTAGGTAGTCTGATTATTACTAATTTCGAATACAACAGATTTGATATTTCTAGCTTTAAAATTAACTAAGAAAACATTAGATGTTCACGTACCAAGGGTGTTACCAACAGGACTACGCCCTGAGGGTGACAATCTAACCCGAAGGCCTATGGTTCAAGGGGGTAATCATCTGGCAACGCCAGTGAGGCATAAAAGATTAAATTTTTCACTTCACATAAAATAAAAAGTAAAAATTCGGATATAGGGTGAGTGTCCTATTAACGATCCATGCAAAATAGATTCCTATTACCACCGAACATTAACAAGAGATTTTTCGGTGCTATTACCGACAAAGAGTGGCAATCCTCCAATTAATATTTTTACAGATCGATCACCTACTTAGTTTTCTCCCATAAAATGTTTGTGGTGCTAATTTTTGAGGTAGAAAATGACACGGCCATTTATTGGCGCATTTGCATTAAAAGTGCGTTTTTGGATTATTCTCAAATAGTTTTAATATTCTCATCCTGAGTATTTTTTAAGAACATTTTAAGATAAATAATTACTTTTTTTGCCAGATATATTAGTGACATTAATTTTTTACCTATTTTCACCATTAACTAAACAGGAACCATTCAATATATAACAGAAACATTATTGGTTTCATGTCCCGATCGATAAGTTTAATATATTTTTTGGTCATAACTTGCTAGGTTTGATTCTGTCTTCGGAATTAGGCCATAAATAATTTAGTCATACTTTCCTAAATTTCGTATTGTAGTTAGAAAGCAGCCACATACATTTTGAGAGAATAATAAGCTTTTTTATTAAAATAATAAACTTATTTTGGTTTTTAGAGATGGGTCAGTAATAGAAAACATCACAATATTAGCTTTTACATAATTTTTTTAAATGAAAATATTACTGCTATTCTTTAAAGCTTTTAGATTTAATAAAAAATATATAAATGTAACCAAAGTAAAAACAATGTATAGCATAGATCTGCGCAGAATTCTTATAATTTTCTGTTACCTGGGAAAATTGCACACCTATAATAGGGGAAAGGGGTTTTTCGCTAATCCATATCGTGGTCCAACAAAGTTAAAATCCATCGTTGGATGTGACGTCAGGCATAATTTGGGGGTTTCAAATATTGATTTTCAATATTTTTAAATTTCCTACGTCACGGGTTTTATTTTTTGGGGTACCCTGTATGGTTGACTAATTTTAATAGCCTCAGAAGCGTTTTTTATAAACCAAACTTCTTATATACATGCACTTTTAAGTAGACGCCCTTTATTGAGAATAGTCGATCAGAGCTAAAAACTGCAACGATTTTTTAAAATATAGCAAGTTTTTATAAATGAGATATAATAGTATATTATGATATAAGTGTATAAGAGGGCCTTTAAAGCACGCGCAGCATATTTCAAAACACGACGCGCAGCGGAGTGTTTTGTAAGTCGCAAGGGCTTTAAAGGCCTCTTATACACGTATATCATACACTATTTTTTATTACAAATGCATCATAATCTCAAAACTGATTTAAATATTAAAGTTAAGGGATATATTGACGAATATATTAATCTGTCACATTTGACATGATCAAATGTTTCTATAGCAACCTTTAAAAAAGTAGGCGCATCATAAACATCATTTTAAGCACGCTGCAGCGTGCCATAATCGTTGATTATGATGCATGCGTAATAAAAAATATTTTAAAAGTATTATATAAAATTGTTTTATAAGGATAGGATTGGGGCAAAAAATTTAAATAAAAAACTTTGTCTATAAAATAGTTTAGAAATTCAATTTACGTCTGCAAGCATTTATTTATTTTAAAAATAGTGTTTGATTCAAATAATTTTCACCCAAACCCCAAAAAATTTTTCGGTGAACATACACTGTGGGCAATATTAAATTGGAACCTTCTTTAATGCTTAATAACTTTTTTATTTTCAAAGAATTTTTAATCATTTTTGGATATGTTATGGCCCAAGGTATTGGGATTTAAAAAATCTTTGCAAAGAGGGCATACTTCAGTGGCGTACAGAAAAATAGGTATTTTTCAAAACCAATGTATTTCAGGTCGTTGCAAAAATCGGCCA
>MU181956.1:565026-577586 GCA_016904865.1 Pissodes strobi
ACCGGGCTTCCCACAATTCAGTTTACAGCAAATATCCGCTTATTTGAAGAAATAGAGATTTGATCTCAAAACAAGTTTTGCATATTCTGGAATGACCTTTACAATGAAGCTCATGACTTGACTACATAGTGTCTAAAAAACAAAATTTTGGAGAATTACTTGATTTTTTTTAAATGCAACACCCTGTATATATATTAAGTTCTGAATCTCCTCGTTCTTCCATTTACAACCGTTATTATTTAGTTGAAATTTCTTGCAGCTTTGCCAATTTATTCAGTATTTTGTAGTTAAAATAACAACATTTTGAAAAAAACTCGTACGTACATAAAAACAATTAGAAATATCAAATTACATTTGCAACTTATGTTGTGCTCCTCCACATTCTATACAACCTTCGAATCGTCGCAACAATTCTCTGGTATAAAGCGGCTGATATCATATGCGGCGTTATGATACGGCAGGCTTGTCGAATGCTATTTTTATGGTCTTCTCAGTCTACGGGACGAGTTTGATATACAAGTTCCTTCAGATAATCCCACAAGAAGAAATCGAGTGGGCTTAAGTCAGGGGACCGTGCTGGCCATCTGAAACGGCCTCTGTTGCCAACCCAACCGTTAGGAAATACGTTGTGAGTAAGCACACGAGCATTATGGGGAGGAGCGCCGTCTTGCTACCTTATCATAGTTCTGCGTTCTGCTAGCGGAATTTCATCCATTAATTCTGGTAATAAATTTTGCAAGAAATCCAAATATCGTGGTCCTGTTAAGGTATTTTCATAAAGTACGGGCCAATCAAATGTCCATTAAAAAGGCCACACCAAACGTTTTTGCCCACATATTTTGAAACCTTGTTTCTTGAAACCAGTGGGGATTCTGTGTTGACCAGTAATAGACATTGTGCTTATTTACTACACCTTTATTATGAAAACGGCTTTCATCAGTCCAAAGTTAGATTTAAAATAGCGTAGTTATCGTTTAACATAATTTGTATTAGAGCGGTAAATTCTAATCTACGCTCGAAATCAGTAGGTTGTAATGCTTGCACTAAATGTATTTTAAAAGGGTGGTACCTATGTAGCTTCAAGATTCTTTGTACAGTGCTCTTACTAAGCCCAAGCTCCTTAGCCAGAATGCGAATAGAAATTTTTGGATATATATCCGGGGTGTCAATTTGAACACTTCCCACCCTTAATATCTTTCTTGCAGTTAAAAATATGAAAAATCGGAGAGACACGTCAATTTTAATTGTAAGGGGAACACTTTAGATGTCATCCTTAGAATCTTAAATGGGTTAAGTGGCACATCATTTTAAAGGGCGTTCAATTCTCTTTTCATGGGTATCCTACTTTATTGCTTTTTGTCCAGAGGTTTCCGAATAATCGCGTTTTAAAGTTGCAGAAACAATAATTAAACTTGCCTGCATTGAGATTTTGGTTTTCAGGTTAGTGTTTACACAAAAAATATTGCATTCGGTCTCCTTGTAGTACAAATGATTAGAAGAGTTACACCGTTGAAATCGTTGAATAACAGGAAGAAAATCTAGTTTAAACAATTGATTTCTTATTTATTAATTATTTTACTTCGACAAAAATAACTTTTAATTTGCAGAAGACAAATTTCTACAATAAAACACATGGGATCTACTTACGCACTATCTTATAAGTTGTTCAAAATGTTGTCCATTTTCCTGTAAACAATAGTAAAGTCTGTTTTCGATCTCCTCCTTAACATTTCGGAAAACTTCACCGGGAATTGACCGGCATTCTGCTGCAATTCGCCTTTTTAAGATCACCAATATCAGCAGGTTGTGTTTTATAAACAATGGGTTTAAGATGTCCCCAAAGAAAGAAGTCTAAGGGTGGTAAATCCGGTGGTCTTGGAGATCATTCAATTGGTCCCCTTCTGCCAATCCATCTATCCGGGAATCTCTCGTTTAACCACTGTCGCACCGGAAGAAAATAATGAGGTGGAGCACCGACCTGCTGGAATGTTAACAAATTTTCCTGTAAAACTGGATTACCCTCTGCATCAATTTGAGTTTCTAGATCATGGGTGATAAGAGGATCAATAGTCTCTTCAAGCATATTAAGGTACAGATCACCTGTCAAGTTTCCTTCAGTAAATAATGGACCAATAATGGCATTTCCAAGAATACCAGCCCAAACATTAACTTTTTCAGGATATTGTGTATGCCCTTCTCGAAAAATATGCGAGTTTTCGTCACTCCAATATCGACAATTTTGTTTGTTAACATTTCCGTTTAGAAAAAACGAACATTCATCGCTGAAACAGATATTCGGCAAAATATTAGGGATGGCGTTGACTTGACGACTCATGAATTCACAAAACTCAACTCTTCTTTCTAAATCATCGTCATAGAGTTCTTGAAATATGCATTTTGTATGGATGGAGTTTATGTATTTTCAGTGCTTTTCTTACAGTCTCATGTGATATTTCTGTCTGTTCTGCTACTGTCTGCAAGGACTTGGTGGGCTCTGCAGCAAATAATACCAAAACCTCAATTTGAGCTCCTTCATTCATCACTCGTTTCTTTTTCTATTACTCACCGAACCAGTTTCGGAGAACTTTGCCACCAAATCCAGCACATAACTGTGACTTACTTCACGATTTAGATTTCTTTCATTGAAAACCAATGCCGTCCTTCGTGCGCACTTTCCAACTTCTCCATTAATGAAAATAATTTCAGTTCTTTCTTGAAGAGAATAAACCATTCTCACAGCGAATTGATAATAATATTCCTGTTTTGGCTACATCTTTAAAATTTGCTGACCATTTTTAAAGAAATAACGATAATTATTATTAATTATTATTCTCTCTATTAATCACTTTGACGTTCTTTCAGCTATAATGATATCCATGGAGATGACAACTAATTACGAATAAACTTGTTATGGTAATAAAACGGAATTATTGTAAGTATAGGATATCATATAAATGTCATAAAATACTGAATAAATTGGCAACATCGCAAGACATCTGAACTAAATGACATATAGTTGTAAAGGGGAGGACGAGGAGATTCAGAGCTTAAAAAATTATACAGGGTGTTGCATTTAAAAAAATCAAGTAGTTCTCCAAAATTTTGTTTTTTAGGCACTCCGTAGTCAAGTTATGAGCTTCATCAGTGTAAAGGTCATTTCAGAATATGCAAAAGTTATTTTGAGATCAAATCTCTATTTCTTCAATTAAGCGAGATACTGGCTGTAAACTGAATCGTGGGACACCCGGTATAGAAGAACCAATAATATTAGAGAAAATAAAAGTAGTAGAGGAAGAATCGGGAGGCATTGAATTAGAAGTGTAAGAAATGGAGGATTTTTCATTAAAAATTTATAAAAACTTTCTTATGTATGCACTTGCGGAAAATGACACTGAAGCCAAAGATATTGTGTGGTATGAGAACTATACGCAATATGCTGCGCAATAAAGAAAACAGTTTGTTAAAGAAACAAAAAATATACTATATATACTATAAATAAATAAAAATTGAAGACAACAAAAGCAACATAAAATCGTTTTTGAAGATTAAGTTTTGAAATCGGAGCGATATCTTTCCAAATAACATACTTTACAAAGTTCGTACCGTAAATAAAAATCGAAATAGTAAATTCCTGAGTTAGATAATCACATGAAGCAGATGAGTAGGTTATCTCATTATTTAAACTAAACAAAACCATAGGACGAATAAAATGAAAACTAGACTGCACTTTTACTATCCGATTATTTACAGGCTGTTCTGTTAAAAGGATTATGTTATCTAAATTACATATGCATAGTTTTCGTTACAGATATTTAACGGCACTGCACTGGCAAACAAAATAGATCATTTATTTTCCTTAAACAATTTAAAAAAAATGTGTATAGCATATTTTGCATCAATTGAATAGCTTCCTATATATCGCTTATTGATAACTGCTGTCATCGACGAATATGTCTTGTTAGAAGTATTGTGTAAGTGATTAATAAAAGACGGAAGAGGCTTAAAACCGATATCCGCACAGGAGATTACTTATTACAATGCACTACAAAACTTAACTCCAAAAATTATATAACGGCAAATTAGAATTATTAAAACTTTTGTTGGATCTGTTAGTGTGGCTTTATCTTTGGAAATATTTATAGCGTCCATAAAATGCAGCACGTGTTCAAATGTCATTGCTTACTAAAACGTTTCAAGTAATTAATTACACTTCAAAATGGATTGAAATTAAATATAAAATTTACTTATGTCAATGCAACAAGTTTATATACACCATTAAGAAAGAAGAAAAACAATAATATTAATTCATCAAAATCTTTTAGAAATATGTTAAATAAACTAGGACAATAAAAGCACACCATGACATAAAATTTATAAGATTATTCCTTATATTTCTACTCGTTATCAGTAATGGCAGAAAGCGGATTTTAAAGTAAAAACATCTTTTGGGAACATTTAGCACACTTTTTCCTTGGTTGTGAATAAGACTGAGCCGTTACGCCTGACTTTGTGACGCTCATTCGGGTAAAGTCAGCATCGATTCCAGCTAAAAAGACAGTGAAACAGTCAGGAAGTCAAAAATTTGTTTAGGCGCGTTTAGATCAGTTTTTTTTCTCGAAATTTGCTACGAGTGGAAGTTTGATATTGTGACATTTTTTGGCAACACTTGGGGTCCACCGACGATCGATGCTTTTCTTGCAATACGATTCTTCGTTTCCAAGTTATTACGTTAAATGTGCGAGTTTTCAAATCTTCGTTTCAATACACGATAACTGTAGAAAAAATTAAACAATTTTGATGACATTTCCTGAATCTTTTGACGGTCTTCCGAACCCTGTTAAAATTTTACGAATGAAGCTATCTACTTTGCTTTTGATGCAATATGGAAAATTTAAAGGAATACGTCATTCAATATTTTTCACATGACGTTTGAGTTTAAATATGTCGATTTATATATCTAATTGCCGCATGGAAATTTCATTGAAACGTTTTGAAGCTGGAAAATGATCCGAAAATGTGGACTTTTTTGGCAATTAGCGGCAGTTTCTGTTGGAACTGATGTTAGATTTCGAGGGTAAATTTTACTTTTAGCATATCGTTGCGTATAGTTTTTGCGGTAAATAAGTAGATTTATTTGAATTCTAACCTAAAACAATTTAAAGAAAATTGGGCAGTATCGCAGAATTGGGCAGCTTTTTAGCAATAAGCAACGATTTCTACGGATTTTAGGGGAGATTTTGAGGTAAAATTTTATATTGAACTTTAAGTTTGTTGACATTTTCGCTTCCGTAGTGTGGTCTAAATCCCGTTTTTTTTTGGAATAATCTGTGAAATTTTTTCAGATCTTTTAGAAAACGTATTAATATTTATGTCAGCTTATGAATACAGATTCATTACCAGAAAGAGTGATGTCGTCGAGAAGAGACGAGACGAGAGCAGCTTATCTCTCGTCTCGTTTTATTGTCACGGGAGAATATCGTTCTCTCAATTCGACGAGAGATCTACATTCTCGTTGGAGAATTCTTCTTGTCGTTTAGTCTCGTGTCTGAAAATTATTTCCCTATTGACGACATAACTAAAAAGAAAAATATTATATTAGTGCATATGAAAGACAGTCATGAAATCCGAATTGGCCGAGACAATCAGATATGCGCGATTAGTAGAAGAATAGGCCTCCCATAGGTATCGTTTGGGAACCTAAGGGAGACCCTTAAATCTGACATTCCTATTTGTCTGAATGGCAAGGTTTTCGACCAATGTGTCCTATCCTTTATGACCTATGGCGCTGAAACTCTAATCCTAATTTTTAGTTAGTAATACATAAGTAAGATACGAATAACTCAGCGAGCGATGGAATGGTCAATATTGGTGATCTTCTTCAGGAAAAGGGTGAGATAGTCAGAAACTAGAAAATAAGATGAAGAACATGTGTTATGGATGCAATGAAGTGAACAGCGTCTTTACGCTGAAACTGGATTGGTCATATTGCCAGAACAAAAGATGAACGGCGCGGCGGACCAAGAAAATAATCAAGTAGAGACTATGGCAAGAGGCTTAAAGAAACGGAAGAAGATCATCAGCTACGTAGATGGGCAGACTACATTAAGCACACTGAATACAAACTGCGTAGAACAAAACTGAATGGTAAAATTTACGGAAGGCCTAGGTCCAGCAGTGGATTCGAATGAGCTGATGATGATCATCATCATGACGAATAAAAATAAATAATGCTTGCTTGGGTTAGTGAACGACGGCGAAAAATATACGATGCCCCAGTAAAATAACTGTTATTTGATACGTTGGTCGTATTAATTTAATTGTTTCTTGTTAGAAGCGGATATCTTTAAATATAAGTATCAGCAAAGGTCAATATATCGCTGTTTATAAAATATTGTTTGCTAGCATTACTTGCCTACCACATCGACATACCAAAAGTTATATGTTAAAATCAAAATATTATTATCTTAAGAAGGCGAGAAATTTGGGTATTGGGATATTTTAGGGTATCGGGCGTCGAGCCGACCGAGCCCGCGGCGTCGTCACTGCCGAGGCGCCCCTATGGCTATATTCAGCTTTGTGGGTAATACGGTTCTGTGAAAATCCTTTGAAGTGCACCATTAATATATCATTCATACGTTAAGACTTAGCCTAGTGGCGCTCGATGTTAGTGGTTTCCTTTTTACTGAATGGTGAAGGGTGTATGTAGGTTAGATAGGATCGATCTATGCCGGTGAGAAGAGATGATAAAAAAGTAATTCGGTAAAAACAACATGTTCATTTAACAAACGACTTAACGAATTTACGCTTTACCCGATAACTATAATGCGCATGTTTTTCGGTTGAGGTATACTCTGAATTGTGTAAAAGTCTTGGTCACTGTTTATGATAAAGTTTTTAAGAGTTGTGCTGTGTTATATTAATGGTAAGCTTTAGTAATTTAATTAGGTGTGTTTGCACACAACATGTAATCCTAGAGTTCTGGCAGATGAGCTAGGCGCAACCTCATGGTCGACATTAGTATGATCAGATACATCAAGGACAGCTGTCAAATTAAATCTTACTATAACAGTCTTATCACTGTTCTGTATTAAACCATTTTTGCTACACCCCTGGAAGAAGCCGTCGAAAACATCCCGTATATTCCCCTGTAGTTACTCAGTAGTCCACGCCGATATGGGCACTGAGGAATGGCAAACATGAGTGTGAAATTACCATCAAAAATATAAGGCAATTAATTTACAAAAAGAGACATATGAGTGGCCCCAGTACGGACTCCTCAGGAACCACACTAGTCATCTTGGGCACTGAATACAGGCTTCCGTTTACACGCACAGAAAAAATTATACTCTCAGGCTAATATGATGTGAACTATTCCTGCATAACACCTCGAAATCTTAAAGAGTAATACTTTTTTATGGCAGTGGCACACACACTAAATGGAGATCCTAGAGCACTGACAGGTGCTGCTAACTATAGATGAACATGAAGTAAACTCATTTCGGGACCTGTATTAAGGCGACAAGTTAAATTTGCAAATTGCGAATATGTAAAACAGTCTACTGCCGTGAGACTTACAGCCAATAAGTAAAAGCGTATCGTTCAAGAAGATAGACGCAATACAAGAATAAATCAAATAATTATTATAACATTTTCTACTCGAGATAATATCAGATATGATAATGAAGAAAGTAAGTATCTCTAGAGCAAATATGATAAGAAAGAGCAATAGATGTGATACACGATAGTAGATGGCCTAAAGCTGTTTATCGGTAAGTTCAACAAGTAAAATCCTGGGAACATCTGCCGTGAAAACATCTATAAAACAGGGAAATCTCGGCCACATATCTGCGGTGTTCAAGACTATCTAGATCCCGGGTCAACTCCGGGTTGCCGACGAGACGCACACCTCTCTTCTGAATGGAATCCAACAGCTTTAGGGTGGTCTTAGGTGCGGCACCCTAGATGTATGAGCAATACTCTAAGCACGGTCTTATTTGCGCTTTGTAGAGCAAGAGTAGCTGCTGCGGTGTGTATAGTTTTTATTGCAAAATAGCGCACCAAGCTTCTGCGAGGAAGTCATCCTCGCAGAAGCTTGCTGTTGACCGAGACACCCAGTAGACCAATTGAAGAGGATGAAGGAATGGTCGATCCTGCCATAATGATGTCAGGGCACGCCTTATTGGCTTTCTTGGTAAACGGGCTGCTTTATTGCAGTATTAAAATGGACCAAATTCCTGTAGCCCCAAGTTCGAACTTTCTGCAGATCTTGATTAATTGTTGTAATCTGCTCCTGTCTGCAGTGATAAGACTCAGTCGAGGGTAAAGGTTTTTCTGATCTAAATTGGAAGACAAGAGTACCGGCATCTGCAAAACTGTAAACAGGATTATTGGTTTGGGTTAGCAGGTGATTGATATAGATGAGAAACAGAGTTGGTGAATGTATTGCGCCCTGAGGCACTCCCGCATTTATGGTGAATGTGTCTGAGATGTGTCCATCAATGCAACGTGCAGATATCGGTTCTTAGGGAAACTGGCAAGCCACCTGCAGAGAGAACCTGGCAATCCGAAGCACGGCAGTTTGTTGAGCAATCCGTCATGTCAAACTTTGTCGAATACCTTCGAATTATCAAACGTAGGGGTAATCACTCGAGATTCTCCGCAGTTCTCAATTGCCCTACTCCATATATGTGTGATATAGGCCAATATATCTCCTGTCGACCTCTGTTTCTGGAATTGCTTATCGCTAATTATTCTATTGGTCTCGAGGTACTTGAGTAGTTGCTGATTGACTACACGTTCCATGACTTTAGAGATTATTGGAAGCAAGGCAATTGGACGATAGCTTGATGGCGTGGTTTTCTTGCCTTTTTTTGGTACAGACTTTCCAAGAAAATGGGTATATCCCCCTTCGGTAAGACAGAGAAAAAAGTCTGGAAAGAATGAGTGTTAGTTCGTTGAGAAGAACCTCAAAATCGAGCATGTCAAATGCAATGGGCAGATCAAAGGTAAACCCCGTTACTACCAATCTTTCATCCAGTTTGCTATATACAAAATTCATCTTCGACAATGAATTAAGAATACATCAGATACATATAGAAGATACATATCTATTATATCACCTTTCTTATGGACAAGTATTACCAAAGCCAATCTCAGTAGAGAAGAAAAACACTCTGAAAATTTTACTATGTAAGTCAAAGGCCTTGACAATTTTTGATATAGGACCAACCGAACTAGTGCAATCTGCACTTTTTTAATTTTGTATGCCTTTTTTATTTCATCTTCAGTAATAGGCATAAAGAAAATGTTCTGCTAAAGTTTGGGTTTGCGGTACAATTTACTGGTCTGTTGGAGCCAATACGAGCATTCACCTTGGCCTCAGTGACATTTGTAAAAAAGTTAGCAAATTGGTATGAGACATTTACAGGATCACCGTCAGCAATGCGTCAAGTTTTTAATAAACTACGGTTATTATTTTTTTGCTTAAACTTCCATTAATAACCTACCATACCTTTCTTGCACATTGGTTTAACTACCTCTAGTATTGGAGAAATTTTTTCTCTCTCAGGTAAAGTTCCAAGATGTCATAGTCGTAGAGCATAGAGAGCTCTGGGAGAGCAAATCAATAATACTCACTCACTCACGTAACTCCAAAATAGTATTTTTCATACCTTTGTTAATATGTAGAACTTTTTTACGAAAAATGTTTTCGACTTATTTAATAATGATTTATTAAATGGGCACTAAAATGACGACACTCCCTGGTATTATTTTTTAGCATTTCCAAAACCTTAAGAATAATATTCTCGATGGAGTTAAGCTCACCTGGTCAGTTTGTGTACCACACACGTGCAGTCACGAAGACGTGTTAAGACACTTTAATAAAAGCATTGTCGACGTAACCGAAGGTTTGAATTTAACTTTATCACTTGCGAAGGAACATTGCATATCACTAGATGACTTACCGAAGTTTACTAAGGGCGATTACATTTATATGTAAGTTTTAATAATTTATTTTGGTAGATTCTCAATTACATCATTTTTGTGTGTCTACTATTATTTTTTAGATTGTGTGTTGGACTTGTCTTAATTGCTGTATTTATTAGCACAATAATGGACACGTTCAATGAAGGTAAGGCTATAAATAAGACATTTTATCTAAATAAGAATTTCAATTTCTCGCAAAAAAATAACCCCCTAATGATTTCCTAAATGTAAAGTCCCCATTTCTTTAAGATGATTTATGAATATCCACACAAAAAATTTATTTGAAAAAAAATATATTAATACTTTCAAAGGATATTTTATTAAGTATTGCTAATAAAAATCATTCGTTCGATCCCAGAGATGTTCAATAAAAAGAAACTCACTCTTGGGAAAAGTTGGTACATTCTGCTAATGGAGGAAATATATGCTCATTCATCAAACCTTTTTAAAAAAAGGTTTTAATTCGTATTAATGTTCGATCATTTTTTTTTCAAATGTTTAATTTGAATGCAAAATTAAGATTAACATTCCTGTTGTGTGTTTTATGTAGGTTTGTCGGAATATTTCCTACCTAAGATACATTAGGGGAAACAATATTACACAGCTGGCGATATGATCAACATAGTTCAACTCTTTAGTAAAAATAAATTAATTGACCATCTGGATATGGTTTCCTGGTATTATTTTCACACGATATTTGGTTTAGGTTGGATTGAATAAGTGAGTCACTACGTTTTTAGCGTAGGAGAATTATTGAGAAATTATTAATTTCTTGTATTTCGAGTGGTGATAACTTTGGACTAGGATCCTGTTAAAGATATTTTTTATTTATTTATTAATAGAACAGTTCCCAATTTATTTTTTTAAATATAATAAATGATAAATAAATATTACAAATCAAAAATTTTAACCCTAAAATAAAATAAGGCCAAAATTATTTATAAGAACTAGTTGATGATTAGTGGATTAGTATGCAGCAGAGCGGTTTCAGGCCTAAGCCAGTATCAGAGCTACCTGCAAGTAAGAAAAACCTGGAAAGTGGAAATTTTATTTATGTTGTTTTTTGGATAGCCAATATTATTCAGTAAGAAATTATTTGAATTATAATATGAGAATTGAAAATGAAAAAGTTTAGTTAGGTTAGGGTACTTGCTTGTCAGGTAAGAGCACAGGAGTCACAACAAAGAAGATGACAAATCAGCATATACCTACACTTAGTAAAAAGTTTAAGAATTATATATTAATACATATTGATACATTACATATTCAGGTGGGTCGAAGAGTTGCCAATTAGGCGAAGACGCCACTAAAGTTTTAACTAGCAATATATCAATGATTTTTGAACATTAAAATCAGGGCAGTAAAATTTAGAAACATATCCTATGTAAGAATATTGTGAAATTTAAAAATATATTCTTTTACCTTCCACTATATCTTATCAAAATTAACACCCAGATTCTAATTAAACTAGTAACACGGCATAATAAACAATCGGCAGGCTGACTCGACGTTAAGCGCATTGCAATATTAGAGTACGAAAATTTGACCTTGGCGGCGCCATTCGGGGATCCTAGTCAGGGCCGGATTAAGACGTATCGACATTTTCCGATAAAATAAACTATTGATAGACAGGGTCGTATTAAAATAAAAAAGTAATAATTTACACAAAGGATATTTAAATTAACTTATATGAACAGCATTAGGAAAATAAACTTTACTTATTTCGCCAAATAATTAGCTTTTTTTTATTGATGGTCTTAAAGTTTCTATTAATATTTAGCCTCAAATATAACTTAATAACATATAATGAAGGGAAAAGTGTCAAATGTTATACCGGAATTAATTAAATTTACAAAATGTTTGCAAATTCCGGATTTAGTGATAAAGAATTCAAAATGTTTTTGAAATTTTATTTCAATTTGTATTACTAAATATACAAAACTGTTATGTGGCATTTATAAATTGCCAAAAACGTCTCCATTTGCGTTTTTGTATGCCTTTCTGTTTTAATATTTTAAGTAATGTCATATAGTTTGCCCAGCCGTTGTTGACCCTCGAAACGCATGCGTTTCGAGGGTCAACAACGTCTGGGCGAACTATAATAATGATGTCTAATGTCATATCACCTCTTTTGATCGTTTCAATAAAAATTATGTAACTTAATGTTTTCCTTAAATAATGCTCAATTTAATTGCCTTTTTCTATAATACATATTTTAAATAGAAAGCGCCATATTTTATGTTACTAATTGAAGGGTAGGGCATAAGCATAACCTTTCAAATAATGCGCTACAATATTAAAATGGTTACATTTGAAAGTTTGTCATTGATAACATCACAAAGCGACCACATTATGTTTTGTACAAAATTATGTGATTCACTTTTATAAGCACCCAATTGAAGTGAAATTTCTGAAAGAGATATTAGGAATTGAGTTTTTATTTTTTTTAAGCTTTTTTTCCCCCGGTTTCGACACTTTTTCTTTCTTTTGTTTTTTTCAATTTTTTATAAGAATTGCATTAGGAAAATAAACTTCGCCAAATAATTAGCTTATTTTTATTGATGGTCTTAAAG
>MU181956.1:577986-592403 GCA_016904865.1 Pissodes strobi
GGATAAATCAAAGAATTATCATAACATTTTCTACTCGAGATAATATCAGATATGATAATGGAGAAAGTAAGTATCTCAAGAGCAAATATGATAAGAAAGAGCAATAGATATGATACACGATAATAGATGGCCTAAAGCTGTTTATCGGTAAGTTCAATAAGCAAAAATGGTAAGTAACGGTAATAGGTACAATATAAGGTAGCAGACGACCTACAGCCGCTTAACGGTAAGTCAATAAAACAAACAATAAACGGTAATGGGTACGATATAAGAAAGCAGACGACCTACATTCTTTTAACGGTAAGTTCATTAAACAAAAAATTATCAGCAACGGTAATAGGTACGATATATGAGAAGTCGTTTAACGGGAAGTTAATAAAACAAATACGGTAAGTAATTATATGACTTATAGTAAGAGCATCGTATTAACGTAAATATATGCAGTACAAGAAGGTTAAGCCCACTAATTACGGTCCTAATAGCTAGGTATTCGATATTCAAGACAATATCAGACACAATAAGGAAGATAATAAGTATTAATTAATTAAACGGTAAAGAACGGTAATTCAGATCATAAAAGGTCATCATCTACCTATAGTGCTTGACGGTAAATTTGATATAAAATGAAAAAGGTTGTAGTCTACTTGTATCTAGTAGATTTTTGCAGACTTGGAATCCACCGGCGTTTCCTACGAAGCTACGCTTTACCATGTGGTTGTACCACCTCGACAAAACGCCAATATTAGGCGAAAAGGAACCGGAGAACTCTCTAGGTCAGCATAGAGCAAGCAGCTGAAGAACGTTCAACCTCAATGGAGATAATTCTGTTTCACTGAAGGAATTATGTCCCACGGAAGGTATTCTGCTCCACGGAAGGTCCCTAGTTAAATTCTAAATAATTTTAACTATTCAATATGTAACAAACATCTTTTCTATAGGAAGGGTAATCACACTATCAGTAAAATACCGTTATTAGACAATACGGCCGATAATTCAAGATAGCACACAGGGTAGCATTTTGGCAATTTATCTCACGACAAAATCAGGCGGTAATTATATCTGATGGCCGAAAATATCAACAATAATTTCGGATTTCAAAACTGGTCGTTTTATCCTGTTTGAACGCTTCGAGCCTCCAGACGAGAAGGCCAAGGAACCCGTACTTTACAAAAAGCATTATCTATGATATCCGACAAGAGGGCGCTCCAAACGGTATCATCGCTTTGAGCAACTCGGAACTGCATTCATCGATACTGGTGAGTTGCACTCGGAAGTAAGCTAACGAGCGTATCGACAACACAAATCGACCAGTAAAAGAAACGGAATCGCACTACTGGGTTTTGCCTGACAGGTTTTCCTTGCATGCAGGTAGCATGTAAGAAAAAGATCTGCACTCTGAGGTACACGACGTAGCGGCTTAGGACTGTAAGCTCTGAGCTACACCAATTTTAACAGTATTCTATGCACGAAATACAAAGATTTTACTCTTCTCTAATTATTTATGGCTAGCTATAAAAACAATAAATTACAATCAGTTAACATTTTCAGTCTTTTTTTCAGTACAGTCTCATATATACTAAAAAGATCCTCACCAATCTTAATCTCATTTACAACAACCGCTATTCTAGTAAAAACCGAATTTTGTGCATATCTAGTACCACGGAATTCTATGTTGAAAGTTTTACAATCTCTTAAATTCAAAAGCGACAACAACTCAATACAATCAAATGTACCATGATAAAATATGTGAGCTAGAATTGCTGTTATGATATAAAATATTTGAATTAAGAGCACAGATTCTGAGGCAGAACATTCTATGCCATTAAGAGGCAACATATCTCCGAAATTTCCTCTGGACTTTTTCAATTTTATCAAATTATAACGCATCATGTTGATTCCAGATTCTAGTACAATTCTCTAAATGTGATCGGACAAGTGTCACACATAGACCATTTTCAAAGCAACATGTTACGGAATTTTTAGATGCTACGCTCTATAAATCCCAACATTCATATTGCACTGTCACATATACTCTGAACGTGCTGTCCAAAAAGCAGTTTGATATCGAATAAAATCCTTAGGTCCCTAATAAGATCAGTCTTCTTAACTTTGCTACCATTTATAAAATACTCAATACACAATCGTATCTCTACCTGTCCAAATTGAATACATTTACGTTTGTAGGTGGTTAATGATAGTTAATTTTTGATACACCTGCTGCACGAGTTCAGAGTTACCCTTACTACGATTCACAGACAAATTTTTAGATAATCAGCATATACCAATACCTTGGAATTAATAAAATAATCTATGATGTCATTTACAAAGATACTGAAAAAGAGTTTAGTCAGATGTGCACTCAAGGTATTACTTTAATCACCCCAGACAAAACACCATTAAACCGAACCTGCTGCCTTTTGTTACTTAGACAAGAGCGTAGCTAATCATATAGATTACCATATATGCCATACTTAGCAAGCTTAGATGCTAAGGTTCCATGATCTACCCTGCCAAATCCCTTGGGGAAGACCAGAGAGGCATGATATGATAACAAATTGGTCGTCACGGATGTATGCTCTATAAAGTAATACTCACCAGGAGCTAAGATGTTTCTAAATTTACATTTCAAAACATCGGTAAAAATCGCTTTAAATAACTTTAGAATTGGGATTATTATGGAAACGACTCATACTTAATGCCATTGTTCTTATACCAGACATCAAAAATGATAGTATCCACATATCAGGAATGGCCCACGATTCCAGGGATTGATTAAAAATCAACCTTGCTAAAGAGAAAGGACAATTCTTTGAAAGATTCGGTGGGAAACTATCCGAGCTTTGATCCTCGGTGAATCAATGCCATTCAAACTGTCTAAAACTGCAAAAATCAGTATGCTCAATGTGTCGAGACCAGCATCGCTCCTAATATTTAAATTCAGCGCCAAATAAATTCAGATGCTCCTGCTCATTAAAAGCTAAATGAGTCGTTATAAAGGACGCTCATGGATTTGACGCCCTTATCTTTATTCCTAACAAAATTTCAAAAATATTTAGGATTAGATATTATGTTTGATTTCCACATTCTTCTTTGTCATAATTTATCCTAAACCCAGACTGACAAAGCCCTCTCAAGCTACAAATAATTCATAGTTTTTATGCAATTGAGACTCCATAAAGCATTTATGAGACTGTCTTTTATGTAATATTAGATCTCTGAGTGCTGTAGTAAACCAAAGGGGGGAATTTATAGCTACATTTTATTACTTCCTTTGACATAGATACATTACAACAGAATTAAAAAGCATTTGATGGAAAACAGATACATTCCTGTCAATGTTATGTATTAAGATTTCATCCCAACTTACACAAAGCAAGGCATTCCTTAAACGCCGAAAATCAGACATTACACACTCACTTCGAGTCTTGTTGGGTTCAACTTCAACTTTGCACACTATATGCAATAAAAAGAGATGCATATCGCATGACACAAAATTAAAATCAGAATTTCTTTATATACATACACACTTTGATTCTTTGATAAAAACGAGATCTAAAAGCACATTGTTAGCATTTGATATATTAATAATAGAATATGATACGCAAATATAAAAATTATCTAGAAGCTATTTCTTCGTGTTTGATCGTAGGCCATTTTGTCACCGATGATACATATTTTGTTGAATTCTCTTAATTAATAAAATTTCTAGAAATGCAAGTTTCAGTTCACACCCAGTGGACGACCGTCAGCATGCACCAGGCAAGGCAAAATTTTCTTGTTGTCATAGGTAACTAAACTCTCATAAAAAAATTGCCATTGAAATTAATTGGCTTATATTTAATTGATTAGCAAAATATTCAAAATTTTCGATTAAAAAAAAATAATAATAAAGCAGTAAAATCAGATAAGCAAATATATTTATAGGTATTTTGGCAGGAAGAAGAATAATCGAGTAGTAAAATTAAAACAAATGGTTATCTTTTAATATGTGTATGAACATCTTTCAAAATAAATATTCCAAACTAACTCAATACTTTCATATTTAATAGCATTCCGATCTTTAAATATAAAAAAATATAAAGCCTATTCACTTTTACTCGGATATCCTCGTACATTATTCGTTTGAATATTACTTCATTGCTTAAATTTCAGCTCAGCTGTTGTCCTGCTGTTCGTTCATCCGATTATATTCGATTAAACTTCTGATGAAATAATTTGTTCTGATTATCGAATAATTTAATCCGAAAATGGTAGATTTTATATTTAATATCTTTCCGATAGAACTCAGTTCCCAGAAAAAAGCTCACATAACTTGAAGAGTACGTACGAATAATTGCACAATTATTTTCGGAATGTAGATATACTGTAAATATACATTTTTTATCCTGTATTTGCAAAACTGATCCACAATTTTTTTTTATTTATTTCGGATGGTACCCACGAAGTAATTAGCGTGTTTTCCTTAAGAAAAACCAGAAATATTTTATTTTCAATACCCGATACATTTAATTGATTTACCAAAATATTTAATGTTTTGTTTGCAGAAAAATAAAAATACAGCAACAAAATCAGATCAGCAAATATATTTCTAGAATCCGCATTTCAATATTTTGGCGGGAAGAAGAATAATCGAGCAGCAAGCAAAATTAAAACAAATGGTCATCTTTTAGTATGCTTGTGAACATCTTTAAAAATAACAAATATATCAAGCATGTTCACTTTTATTTGGATATTGTCGTGCATTATTCGCCTGAATATATATACTAAATACTTCGCTGCTTAAATTTCAACTCAGCTGTTGTCCTGCTTAAACTGATTATCAAATAAACGCAGTGTCTAGAAAAAAGCTTACATAACTTGAAGAGCATGTACGAATAGGTGCACAATAATTTTCAGAATGTACAAATATTGTATATATCGTCGTTCGGACTGCAAAACCTCGTATCTGCATTTTTTTCCTAAATTATGATTTTTAATAAACTGGGATCCCAAGGGTGAAACGCGTATGTGTGCAAATCGCGAAGCGCTCCGATATTCCTATAACGCAAAATATACTCGGTTCTTAACCACGCATTTGAATATAGCGAACTTAACCTCGTATTTGTCGCAGTTCCCCATGGTAGCTTATAGCGACAGGTGTTTGCCGGTGTTTTGTGTTAAAAACAATAGACTGGTAAGTATTAAATATTACAATTTCATGATTACAGGGAATCCTAAGGCCATATATGCGTGCAGAAGTAAACAAATTCGGTTTTATGCTTTTTATACAGTTTTATTTCCATTTCAAATTGTTGCATCATATACGAGTTTCTGACCGAAACTGTTTTGTTTGCATTGCATATACTTGTCTTTGCACAATGAAAAGTCAATAAAGCCTATTTATGTATGCGTTATATACATGATGTTGTGTACAGTTGCGACAGGTTTTCATTTAAGATTTTTAAAAAACTACAAAATTATTATTCGAATATTTTTGTATACTTGTTTCGCCTTTGTTAGTTCGCCTAAAAGATGTTATTTTTTGGAATTGTCTTGATTATGGCTTGGACTCGTTTAGGCTCCGTTGCGAAGGGCAATAGGTATATAGAGTGCCTTAATTTTCTTGATTTTTTTCTGTAATATTTTTTTGTAAAAAATAATACGGAAGTGCGAAAAATAATATATAAACCTCTGGACTAAAGTGTCTTTTTATCCCTCGACAAATTTTCAAACTTTTCGCTTCGGGATAAAAAGTTACACTTTAGTCCAGAGGTTAATAATATACTATTATTTTCAGAAGATGTCCTTACCAAGGGGAAAAGTTATGGTGCTTAAAGCATTAGAACAAATTAATGATCAAGAGTGCCAGATGCCCGAAAATACCTCTGCTTGCGAAACGTGTTTGCCCATTGAGGAAATTTTCTCAGATAATATAGACATTCCTAACTTTTACATTGACAACAATGTAATAATAGAAGAGATTGCGGCGTTAAATAGTTCAACAGTAGTTGAATTCGACAAAGACATTAAACAGCATCAAGACAAAAATTCAAACAACGATGACGGCATTGAAAAACTAGATAACAATGAAGATAATAGAAATACATACCACCCCGAAAATAACCCCCTTCAGGATGAAGAGAGTGACAACAACGATCAAAATGATCCTGACTATATTCAACTAGAAGATGAAAACGATGCCATCCAAGAAGAACTGCAGGATGACCCAGCGGGATCCCAAAAGCATGAGAATGAAAATAACAAAAATAAACGAAAATATAACAAAAATAACTCAGATAGTGATATAGAAGACGATGAATTAGAAAATGAAAATAGAAATCAAGAAGAAACGGAGGAACCTTTAAAGAAAAAAGTAAACTGGTTACTAGAGAAGAAAGAGCAAAAAACAAATATTTACGAATGCGTGGAAAGTCATACAAAGGACTTAAGAAGGACACATATGGTAAATATAAACTAATAAATGCAGTTGCTCCACGAAGTATTGGACCAATTTGTATTTCCCAAAAGTGTCAGAAATCAAAGGTACTGAAATGTAGGATATTTACCGAAAGAGAAAGGGAAGAAATGTTTAAAAAGTTCTGGGAAGATTTAACGTGGGATATGAAAAGGACTTATATTAGCTCTCTTGTAGATATAGTTCCAGCTAAGAGAAAGAAAGCAGATTCAAGAAGAAACGAAACATTAATTTACAGTCTTAAAAAGGGAACTGAAAAACTAAGAGTGTGCAAGAAAATGTTTCTTTCCACATTGGGAGTAAAAGAATGGACTGTGAGAGAGTATAGTAGGAAGGCATTTGGAATGCATGTAGCTGTTGAAGAAAAGTCAAATGTCTCACGAAACAGACATTCTACTAAAGATAAAAAGAAGGTCCTAGAGAATTTTTTAGATGTTTTGCCAAAAATGCCATCGCATTATTGCCGCGCCTCCACCACAAAATTATACTTAGAGCCTGTGTTTCAAAGCAAAATGGACCTATACCGAGAATATGTGAAGTATTGTGAAAAGCAAGGACAACAGTCATTTTCAGAAAAAAAATTATTTGAATCTCTCAAGGAAAAAAACATTAAGTTATACCGTCCAAGGAAAGATCAATGCGACGTTTGCATTGGGCATAAAGTTGGTAATATAGCTGATGACATCTATAGTTCTCATTTGCAAAGAAAGGATATGGCACGTTCTTCCAAGGAAGAAGACAAAAAGGCATGTCAAGAAAGCGATAGAAATTTATTAGTATTAACAGTTGACGTACAAGCTGTAAAGCTAGCCCCTGTACTTGAAGTGAGTGCAATATACTATAAAACAAAACTCTGTGTTCATAATTATACCATTTACAACTTATTTGATGGAGAAGTGACGTATTATTTATGGGATGAGAGCCATGGAGTACTTGAGGCCAACATCTTTGCCACAACGTTGTCTGATTACCTCCAGAATTATGTTTCAAAGTTTGCTGGTACAAAAGAAATAATTATTTACAGTGACGGATGTGGCTATCAAAACAAGAACTGTGTGATATCGAATGCTCTCCTTAAATTTTCAATTGAAAACCAAATAATAATATATCAAAAGTTTTTTGAGAAAGGACATAGTCAGATGGAAGTGGATTCGGTTCACAGCACGATTGACAGAAAACTAAAAAACAGAGACATTTATTTGCCTACAGACTATATAAATGTTTGTCGCGAAGCTCGTCATAAAAATCCATACAACGTAAAATACATGCATTATGATGATTTTAAAGATTTTTCTAAAATTGGTTATTATTCAACCATAAGACCTGGTTACAAAGCCGGAGATCCTAGGGTTTCGGAACTTCATGGTCTAATGTACCTTCCTGCCGGTGAAATAAAATATAAAATTAATTATGATGATATCTGGACAGAGTTTCCTAAAAGACCAAGGAGTGGAAATTATAACTGTATATAAATTTAATGCTCTCCTATAAAATTTTTTAAAACGCAGAACGAGGTTTTGCAGTCCAGACGACGATATGTAATTTTTGTACTGTAAATACAGTACAGTGGAAATGCACCACTGATACAAAAAAATTTTGGTTTATTTCACGAAGTAATAAGTTTGTTTTCCTTAAAAAGAAAGGCAAATATTTTATTTTCAATGCGCGATATATTTAACTAATTTACAAAATAATCAATGTTTTTGTTGCAAGAGAGTAAAAAAAGCAGCAACATCAAATCAGCAAATATATTTATAGGATCAGCAATTCAGCAAAGATGGCGCCGTCAAGAAAGCGGTTAACTAGTGAAGCTGGCGAAAACGACAGGATTTTGCTTTTAAGGGAAATTATTAGTGGACTTAGAGGAAAGAACCCTCCTTTGAAAGAAAACAAAAGGCTAATAGAAGAGAAAATTCAGAAAATGGAGATGAAAGAATGTAAGAAGACAATTGGAAAATCCCAAGAATGTCAAGATTCTCATGAATTTGACGTGAACATTCCGATACCGGATCCACAGGAAATATTTGAGACAGAAATCTCAAAACAGTCAAAATCAAAACCCGAAGATTTGATTAATAATGCCGAAATCCCAGAAACTAAACTGTCAACAATTTGACAACAATCCGATGTAGCACTACCAGAAACTGCGATGCAAAATAACACCAACGGCAAAGTTGTCGCCCACCCAGTAAGGGCCCATACTGCAGGAAATGGAGAAGAGATTGACATAACTCAACAAATCCAATATGCAGAGAATGATTCCGAAAATCATGAAATCTGGGATAAACAAAAACAAAGTGACCTTAGGAAGAACCAGAACCCTAAGATACACCAGAGTCAGATGGAAAGAGGACCGGTTAAAACAAATAGACCAAAACCGCCCACCCTATGGACATTTCGACACCTTCTTGATGACAGTTGAGAGTATCCTGCTGGAGTTCAGATCTAAGGCGGATGTTCTTATAGCGGTTGATTTTAATATACACTTTAACACTGGTCAAGCTGAAACAATCTGCTTTTCAGACATCATGGATAGTTTTGGCTTTGAGCAAACCATATACTTCAACACGCTGAAATCCTTGACTGAATAATATATCTTTGTGAGCTCTGGTGTAGTCCTGCTATCTTCGGATGTAATTGATATGGGTGCGTCTGATCACATGGGTCAGATTGTTGAATGCAAGGTTGTAAGGAATAGCTCAGATTTAACTGAATCTCATAAGATGTGCAGACCGATAACAGAGAGGGGCTTGTTTGAGTTTCATAACACTGTGAGTGAGACACCGTGGGAGTTTATAGGAGAGAGTGATGTAATGAATGGAGTGTTTGAAAGATTTATGAAATCTTTGGATAATGCATATCTGGGATCCTTCCCTGAAAAAATGTATGTTGTGAGATCTGATCAGTCTTGCAACATTGGCTGGTTTACTAATGAGATCAGAGGGATGCGTGACCAACTAGGATTTCCTGGAGAACTGAAGAGACAATATAAACTTGTAGGGCTCAAATGAGAGTATAACAGTTTCAGGAATTTGTACAGAGCTGCAATCCGTAATGCTAAGATTAGAGCAAATGATGACCTCATTCGTTCTTCTGCAAACCCAACAAAGGATATGTAGCAAATAATTAATAATCATTGAGGTAAGAATATGAAGTCTGTTAAAAATAACCTAACACCTAAAGATTTTAGTGATTTTTTCGCCAATAAAGCAAAAAACCTAATGCAGAGAATTCCTGACTCAAATATTGATACTATTAGCAACCTCGAGAAACTCTCAGCACCTCTAAGTGTTTTTTCTTTTTCTGAGATAACCTTTAATAAGTTCAGAGATATAATATACAGCCTAAAAAATAAACATATTCGTGATCTATATGGTTTTAAAAGCCGCGTTCGTTATTGTAATTTTTTTCCTCGATTTGCTCTAACATTCTGACAGGCACGTGACTTGGATTTTCCTTTTAAATACACAGACCTCGTGACTGTCAAATTTTCAGAGCAAATCGAGGAAAAAGATGACAATAACGAACGCGGCTAATGTTAAACTACTTAAATCTATAAAAAAATGTTTAGTAACCTATGTTCTAAAAATAACAGCTTTCCCGATGCCCTAAAGGTAGCTCTCGTTGCACCTGTTTTTAAAAACGGTGACCCTTTGTTGCCTGAAAACTACAGGCCCATATCGCTCTTGCCTGTAATCTCCAAGGTAGTGAAGAAGTGCATTGCGATTAAGATTATTGACTTTTTTGAGAGAAACAACATGTTTTCTGAATGCCAGTTTACATTCAGAAAGGACAAGAATACTGTTTGGGAGTCTTGGAACTAATATCTAATATAATAGAGGCTTTTCATATAACTCAATTCAGCTCGGTCTTATTCTGCGACCTCAGGAAAACCTTCTGGCATCCTTCTCCGGAAGTTTAGATATTACAACTTCTGTCAGGACAGTGTTGAATTACTGAAATTATACCTTGAGGATAGATATCAGTTAGTGAGGGTCGCTGGGGTGTCATCGGCAAGGAGTAAAATTACTATCGAAGTGTCACAGGGCTCAATATTTAGCCGCATACTTTAGTATATATAAATTATCTTCCCTTGTGTGAACCGCGGGCCAAGTACATTTTTTTTGCTGATGACGCAACAGTCATAATGTATAACGCTTTACAAGCCTTAATTAAAAATTTACTAGTAGTTGCATTCAAGAAGAGAATAAAGGCATATTTCGTAAGAAATGCTTTTTATACGTTTGACTAGTACTTTAATTCAGATTTTGGTGTGTTGTAAGTGTGTATATTATTAGGCTGCAGTCATAAGTGTGAATTTTATTAAATTTTAATCTGTATTTATAACTCTAGATTTTATTTGATTTTTTTTTAGGTGTGTAATATTGTGATCATTCTATTGATCATTTAATTCAATATTTGGGCGGTCAGAAAATGAAAACAAATGATCATTTTATAATATGTTTATAAACATTTTTAAAAATGAATATTCCAAACTAACCCACTAGATTCATATTTAATTTTTTTCCAATTATTTAAAATAAAAAAAAATATTAAGTCTTTTATTTGGATATCCTCGTACATTATTTGTGTGAATATATTAAATTTCAGGTTGTCCTACTATTCGCCCATCCGTCTTCTTATAAAATTATTTTAACTGCCTATCGATTAAACTGACTATCAAATAATCTGATTATCGAATAATTTAATCTGCTGCATAAACTTCAACTCGGCTGATATATCTATTTTACTGCTCGTCCATCTAGTTTGCGTACAATTATTTTGATTGCGTCTCGGTTAAACTGCAGATGAAATAATTTAATCTGATTATTGAATAATTTAATCCCAAACAATTTTAATATGTCACACATTTTAGATGGAACTTAGCTCCTAGAAAAAACGCTTACATTCTTAATATGTGCACAATCATTTTCGAAATTTAGACATAATTTATAAACATAATTTTTATACTGTATTTGCAAAACTGATCTCAAAAATTTTCTTTTATTTCAGATGGTACCCATGAAGTAATAAGCTTGTTTTCCTTAAAAAGAAACGCAAATATATTATTTTCAACGCGCGAAAACAAAAATGATATATCTTGTTTACATGGGCTACGATTCTTATCCATGTACCTTATAGTGTACGGACATAGGTATATACATAATATGGCAACCCCAGTTGTTAACTATATGGACCTTGTAGACGTGAGTAAACATGATTATGCTATTTCAGGGACTGTGTTCTAGAACTAAACTGTTGACATCGAAATCTAATAGATGTTTAGCATCAATTATTATAGCATTAGATATGCTGTCTGTATTTTGATTATCTGATGTCAAAACCGCAGAGTTTAAACTACTTAAGGATATCGCTAAGCTATTACTAAATATAAAATTTGTGTTAAATATTAAAAACGAAATAATTTGATCCCGCTGGTGATTAACACGAATTTGTATGTTAGTAAATTGTTCTTATATTGATAAAAAACGTTATAAAATGGATACTGTTGGTGCCTTAAATTTCACATTGCGTAGCGGACGCACGCGGTGTAAAATTAATATTATGAAGGCAATGTTCCCAACTTAAAATATTACGTGTCTTAGAAGAAGGTGAAAATATGAAAAGTAGTCTACTTAATTTGATATTGTTATTACACAATCACATTCATTCATTAATATTTTGTATATACATAAGAAATAATTGACCAAAAAACGTATATAATAGGTATATTATATTTTTCGGTAGCCCTTAGATTTGGCCCCATCTTAACGAATCATTATTTGCCATAGTGTCATCCAAAACGACTTTTCAAGCGCATTTTCAGTAAATTTCTTTTGAAAATATCCGAGAAATTTTCGAGGTAATTCCCTCGTTTTACATTGTTGGATGGCTAAAAGATACATATAATTTTAGCCAAAAGAGATACGATGCCCTCGCTAGGGCCAACTCAATGCTAATTCATGCCACCAAAATGAAAGGATAATTAAAAGCATACATCAATAGATCTACTTGAAATTACTAAATTAATCAACACATTTTTACTTTTTAGTTCTTTATGATGAGGTAGTTTTTTAACATACAGTATGGCCTAACGAAAACATTGCACCACGATTTCCAGTATTTAAAATAAAAAATATGGAAAAACGCGCGGAATCGTCGATTATTGATTTCAAGGGAAATATATTGTACTGTCAAATCTTTAACTTCTGCCCCTAAGCAGGGGTGTTAGTTACACCAAGTGAAGCCTCATTTTTAAAAATATTTTAACCCCAATTACAACCTCTAATGTTGAAGTAGTTGCTATTTAAAAATGAGATAACACTGAATCGTTTTGGTGAGGGTATTTTTCTTAAAATACAAAAAAAGTCTTCACTTACTACACATCCAAAGATTGAACCTGGGTAGCATACATTTTAGACTTCAGATGACCCCACAGAAAAAAACCCTATTGGAATTAAATCAGGTTGCCTTGGTGCACTAAATATGATCCATTCTTCAAATCAAGTTTTCAAGAAAGTTTTCATCTAAAAATTGACGCACCAGTTGCGCGAAATGACGAGATGCATAATTTGCTGAAAAATTATGGCTTCAAGGCCTTTTTCAATTTCTATTATTTGTAAGTGGCTGGATGAACACCATTCTCCAACAATACCAAAGACATTTGGCCATCAAGATCTCCGAATGAAAACGGTCAATTTAGTGATATCCGTAAATAACCCCCAAACGTTTAATTTGTGTGTATATACTTCATGAAACACTCTAAGGACTTTCATCTGGCTAATATTGGCAACTATGCCTATTGACAATGCCGTTAGCGGAAAATGAACATTCATCCGAAAAACAGATGTCGAACAAATGTTTGGATTAATTAATTAATATTTTCACTCTTCACTTTATAGAATTGGAATCGGCGATCGAAGTCATCGCCGTTCAGTTCTTGAATTAATGGCGTTTTGAAAGGATGAAATTTCTTTTCATACACCGTAATTTTATTTTCTTCTTTTTTCAGGTTATCGATAGTTGAACGTAGTCGCAAGGTTTGATCATTCCTCCTCTTCTTACCATAAAATGAACTATTTTCATTTTACTAAAAATGAATAAATCGATTTAACGCAAATATAATATTCTAAAAAATTCACGATGATTAGATCGGATACACATTTTACGAAAAAAAAATAAATAGATGAAACGTTGCTTAAATGCCAATCTAATAAGATGAAAGTTGATGTTTAAGTAATCACTGATTTCCAATTGATTCGTTTGCAACTCTTTCGCTATGGGTGAAAATATTGACGAATCGTTTTAGGGACATAAAGTACCTGATGAGATCTTCATATAGATGATATGAATACAAAGGTAATACTAGGGATAATTAGTACACTGCTTTTAGATATTTCAAAATAATTTAATGAGATATTTTTCTCTACATATGTTTCGGCTTCATGAGGCCTTTATCAAGAGTAGTTGTATACTAAAATCAAAATTGTTATACCCTACTACTAAACCGCCTGACGGTATTTTGTTTTTATTACACCGTCAATAATTGATTATTATTATTATAATTATTATACAGGTGTTTAAAGAGCAGGTCATTTGGTCGTTCGTATTTAAATCGTCTGTCTTTTGTGACTTTTGGATTTCTAGGTACTCCAAAAGGTTTAGTCTTTTGCTTCTTGTTTCGGTGTGTAAAAGTTTGACATTATTCGTATCTATAAAATGGTTATTTTCTATACAATGTTTTGCTAAGCCAGAGTTTTTAATATTATGTAAAATCGATTTTTTGTGTTCTTTAATCCTAATATTTAAGTTTCGACCAGTTTGTCCTACGTATACAGCTTCACAGTACACACAATTTATTTTGTAAACACCAGATTTAGATTGTTTGTCAATTTTGTCTTTATTGTTTATTAGTCTTCTCCCTAGATTATTCTTATTAACCTGAATTGTTTTACAGCCAAAT
>MU181956.1:606098-620573 GCA_016904865.1 Pissodes strobi
TTTTTATATCACTGGAAATCTTTATCAATATAATATGTGAAGATTTGATTGAAAACCCGGAATTTACAAGATAAACTCTAGAAATAGAAGATGAGTATTTTAACGCTTTGCTATATTCTATAGCTTCCGAGATAAGGAGTTGGAGAACCTTTTTTTAGACACCCTTTACAGCTGCTAGTGTATCTAACTTTTAATTTTTAGGTAATTCTTTGAAGATTACGCCTCAAAATATGGAAAAAGCATAATAAATTTAATTTTGCTTGAACGCACCCCGCTAATAATAAACGTGAATATTTTTATAGTCCGTAAATGGTTTAATTTCAGAAAATAATGTTCGTTGTTAGCCACTTAGTTTTAGCTAAAACAATGTAAATTTAATTAAATCTGCTTTTACGTCGCGTCGTGAAAATTCATTTCTAATTAAAGTTTTAGTAAGTGACACTTGCGAAACCATTAAATAAAACATTGTAATGCAATGATTGGTGTATAGATTTCGAACAACCAGTTTATCCAATTTGCTTTATGCAGACCATTCTGACCATTTAAACAAGCCTACACGCGAAAAGATGATAAATAACAGCAAGAATGCAAATAATAAATTTTGAATTAATTTAATTTATGCTGAATTAAAAAAGTTACAAAGCTTTATTTATTGATATTATCAATAGGTATCACTGCTCACTTCTCTCTTTAAATTTTAAGAGGTGACAAGTACAGAATAACAAAATGCTCTCATGCTGAAAATGCCATGCGGTAAAACGTTACACTGGACTTGAGGGGATTCAAGCATTATGTTGTACATAACGGGTTTGTATTGATTTTCTCCATTAAAATAGTATTTTCGATTTCATTCATAATTTAGTTAGTCCACTTTTAGTGTTTTTTTTCGATCGATGCCTATGTAGCAAACTCTTGATATGCAAATAGTGCATAATGACATTATATATTAATCTGCACTAAGTACATGAATATCTAACGGTTTTACATTGATAACTCCGTCTGTTGTAAATATATGAAGATTTACAACAGAAGCTCAAGAAATAGTTGCTGATTTTGTGGATATCTGCTCTAATATAGAGCAGCTTGCAGGGGAAGATAAAAAACGGTGCGTGTTTAAGACCACGCGAGAGAAGTGAATCCTTCAAAGAGTATCAAAAGCTGTTTAAGAAATAATACTTGCCAATAAACCACTAGTTTATATGCATAACAAAATTAACAAATAAAACTTCGTAGGGTGTGCGATATCTACATAATTTTTGTGGTAAATAAAATTGAGAGGAAGAATTCATTTATTATGAGCCAAAATTTAAAATGTACCTACAACAAATAATGCTTTAGGCTGCGATATTTAAAGCAAAATTATGCCTCAAAATTTCCTATAAAATCGACAGAAACTGCTGCATTTCACTTAAAACGTTTTTATGTTATCTGAGTCTTGACTTTGTCTTTGTACAAACCATACATAAATTATGATAAACAGAAGACCAGGGGAGAAATACGCCCACTATACCCACTGTGTGTTATCGCGGTGGATCAGTTGGTATTTCATTAGATGACCTTACTGAGGTCATGGCGTTAAATGGTAGAAGATTAACAGCTCAGTACATCAGAGGTACATCTCAGACATAATACATTCACAAATCCACGCCCTATTTGTTGGGGAATAATTTATTTTTATGCATGTTAACCTACAGCTTCATTTAGTTAGAATAGTAGAAAGCCATCTAAAAGAATGAGTTTCCCTCTACGGATCCCGGACCTGAACCCCCACTGAATATTTATTGGATATAGTGGATAGAGGGGTGACAGCTCTGCAATGTCAACTGGCAGTCTTACAGAGAGTTTGGCATCAAATTGCGAGGTATGTCTTGCTTATTTTGAATATGCCGCGACGTTGTCAGGCTATCATTGCAGCAATACATGGAAACACCCCTACTGATTGAATGTCCTTTTAGTATTCTTATTAATTACGCTATGTTGTTTTTGTAAATTTTTAATAAAACAAGCTTTTCAAAACATTTAGTGAGAAAAATTTCTTCAATAATTAAGATAAAAAATAAACCTATAAAATGCAACTAAATGCTTAGACTATATAGTGGTTTTTATTGAGAGTTGTTGGAAGTACCAGTTCACTCTAAAGGGTGTCTTAATTTCACCGTACAAATCACTTGTACAAAAACCACCCTGCATATCAGTAGAATTGTTTTATAGTTAAACGATCAAGATAAGATACCCTACAACCCTAGCCAACATTAAAAGAGCGTTGAAATCGGTTTGGTGGTTCATGAATTATTCAACTATAAAGCTTACTGTATTTATATATTTATTTATTTACTGTAACCTAAAGTACCAGGTCTCTTAGGGTAAATATGCGCGTATTTAAAATTTTTTACTTAATCTAGTGGAGTATTTAATATGTGGTAAGATAAATCAAACACAACTTTTCTGAAACGAAAAATATATATTATATACATACGGCATTACACGTTACACGGTGATATCATTAATATCGCTCATCATCTTAACTTTACTAAGGTCTTGTTCCATATCATCGCTTTCATCCAAACTTTCTTCTTCCAAAATAATCCTCAAATATTGACATGGAAATACGACACATTCACCATTCGGTTCCTCGCCGTCCATATAAACACCACGAACTAACATGGAGTTGGAACATCCCAGCACTACCAGGAACGTGAAGCCGATAAGATGTGACAGAATACAGCTGTGTTCAATATTACCTAAAATAACAGATAATTTCATATTGTAAAATATACTCACGTCGATTAAAAGTGACGCATCCACTTTTGCAACTTTGAAACATTGTCATTTCTGAACGAATTTAAAATTTATTTTTTAGTTTGTAGCTTATTTCTTTCTTCATCAAAACCAGCGCATAGGAAAATTAGAAATTGAGAGTATGTTTTTTTTTAAACGTTAAAGCGACCTCTATGTATAGTGAGCTATTTTACAAAAATCATTCACATTCTCTTTATAAGATAACTTTCTTTCAATCATTTTGATTTTTTGTTGATCTTCTTAGGTCCAATGCTTTTTGAGACGCCGAGTTTTTACTAAACCTTTGCATTTTCGTCTTTTTTCACAGACGATTTGACGCGTATCCTTGGATCATAGCACTTTAAATTACAATATTTGTTCTGTCTCCATGGAAAGAATTTAAACATTCAAACCATTGATTGAAGTTGTAAATCCTAACAAGTTCAATAAAATGGCCCAAATTACTTCAGAGCAAACAGGCAGGTTGTTGGCTTTAGTAATCGGCCAAAGAGGTTTCCGACATGCTTCTACCGCACTAGGAGTAGCTAAAGCTGCCGGTCGTAGAGCATTTCATTGGTACGAACAAACGGGACATGTGAGTACAAATTTTAGAAATCGTGATAGTACAGTTTGTAAACGTTAAATGTGATCTTCGCCAAATTAGCCATGTTGTAGTCAGTAAACAAACGATCTGCAGATGCAGACTATCGCCTTGACATTGTGCTGCCAGATATCAGTTTGTGCAATCCTATGCCCACTGAAATAACCAAGAGATCGCGAATGTGTTATTCTCAGATGAAACAATATATTGTCTAACTATGGTATATAACCGAAAAAACCGGCTAGAGATTTACCCAAAATTTGATCAAAAAGTGCAAAAGCTTTAATAGTGGATGCGTTATGGTGTGAGCTCAGTAAGCCTTTTAATGCTACAAGTAATACCTTTTGCTGAGTTACTCGGCAATAATTTAATTTTTTATGACCCAATGCAGCTGCAGCGATACGAATTTTTTAAATACTTCAAATCACTACACTTGATTGACCAGCTAAAAGTCCGGATATGAACCAGATTGATGGGATAAAATCGGAAGAACCGTTCGATCTCGCGTCTCATAGAAGACTGGACTAACTTGCCTCAAGAAGGAATATGCCAGGCAGATCAGAAGGTCAAAGAGATGGACAAGAGAGGACAAGATACTAGATAGTTCTTGAGAAATTTTATGTAGTGTTTTTATGAATTTTCTTGATTCTAAATTTTTGCCTGTCAAGCAAGTTAATAAATTATTGTTCTTTGTGTAATTTTAGTATGTAATATTTTCTGATCGGATTATTTGACTTAGCCGATTAGTGTATAATATGATTCAATAAATTGAATGGGTTAGTTTGGGTTATTTAACGAAAGTGAACATAATAGCAACATTTTCACGTATTTTAACATCAACACCAACAACCTTCTTTTCCGCTTTAATATTAATGACATTTGTTTTATTTGCGCCTGAATTTTTAATAGTGATACTTTTTGGAGTATGGACTCGTCACTGTACACGGTGATCATTTATAATGCCCCCCCTCTTAACTTTTTTGTTTTTCGCATTAGACAAAAATGTTAAATACAAAAGTTGTGCAGAATAATGTAAGCTATTTGCAGAATACATTTACATATATACAAGGTGTTGCAGAAATGAGTGACAGGCTAAAGTTATATCTTTTTAAATAAAATACCCTGTATATTATTAATTTTTTAGAATCTCCTAAAAATTCTGAATATTTTTTCTAAAACATATTCTATACCTAAATGTAATAGTTTTCGACATATTCGCATTTTAACTAAGCGGTTACATTCAAAAATAAATATTCTAGAATCCAGTTCTTAGGTGGCCGTGAATTAGGCAACTACAATACGAGACCACTATTTAAAATGCGAATATGTCGGAAACTACTACATTTAGGTATAGGACATGTTATAGATATATAATTTCTTAGGAGATCTCAAAAAATAAACAATATACAGGGCGTTTCATTTAAAAAAATATAACTTTAACCTGTCACTCATTTCTGCAACACCTTGTATATATATTAATGTATTCTGCAAATGGCTTACATTATTCTGCACAACTTTTGTATTTAATATGTCTAATGCGAGAAACAAAAAAGTTAAGAGGGTGGGACATTATAAATGATCACCGTGTACAGCACGAGTCGCGGAGGGTAAGTAAAAGTATTATTATTTATTCAGAAAGGGTTTGACGATCTTGTACGTAACAAACATACATACAAAACATGTTACATGTCAAATTAGTATAAAAACATGTAACAGATAAAGGTCAAATAAAGTCAGTTATTTCACCTTTAATCCTACATCTATTATGCTACTCCGTCAAGCTAAATATAATGAAACTTTTTCCTTTAGATACCTGCATAGTTGTCGTATGACCCTAGCCTTTTATCGAGCTGTTCCAGGGAATTTGAGAGTTCTGTAGTCGTGTAGTACGTAACTCGATTTTCTCGGGCTGTTCGATAGGATCGATCGGGCTTTATGAACATTTTCACTGGCTTAGCATATAACCAATCAATAAAGCGTACTGTATTCTAGCGAGGACACCTTCAAAGTTACCGGCATTTATAGCAGTGCACTTCAAAACATTCAATAGTCCTCTTACCTTCCCGAATAATCCACTTGATGATAATATGCATTAAAACAGTTTCATGGATGTCAAAAATATTGGTTTCGGAGGTTGTCGGTTATTTTCCTGGATTTGTTTCAATATTTAATAGCAAAAAGTTAAAAATTCCGTCAATGCTTATTTCTGATATGATAGCTTTCAGATGAGATGAGAGAGCTGACTTTGACAATAATTCTTGATTACCTTTTAAAGGGTACCTTTGGAATTTTGCCAAGTATACATGTTTCTCTAGCAATCCTCGTGCGATTTTGATGTGGTTGCGGACCAAGCCAACAAGAAACAACATAATTTATTGATATGCTACCATCAGTTTGATGTTTAAACGACTGTCTGTGCTTTCGCTTGCTGTAAGCAGGCAAGGTGATTTAATCGTTGCGTTGTGTCTCCTAAATTTGGCAACACCGGTTGTTTCGCAGCTGATCCAGCAGTAACATACGCTCTTCGCTAAAGGTGCGTTTAGGCTTGAATTTTTGCGCGGCGTGATTATACTTTTAGCGTTTTCGGTGTCAGGAGTTTAAATTGGTCGCGGGCCAGAATTAAGTAGTTTCTGTTTCATTGATCATTGCGGATAATGGTTTTATCGTCGGTGATTTTTATCCTGCCAGCAATACATAATATCATACAGCCTTAGGTGCGTTTTATTGCGTATTGAAGATGTCATTAAGTTTGGTGGTAACCATCTTGTTGTATTTTAAGTGTTGTCGTAGGACAATGTAACGCTGGCCTATTGGTCGAATTTTTTTTCTAACCCTTAACTTGGCGTTCGAGGTGGACGATCTTGACCTGACCTCGTACTCTCCAATTATTATTAAAAGTTTGAAATTTTTAATTTGTCTTGGCGGGTATAATCATATTTCGGGCTAGAGAAGTTGGCATGGTTACCAGTTTGGTGGAACAAACTAATTGACTGTGGATTTGTTGGATTTTATCTGACGTCATGATTTTTTTTGGTAATTGACCACGTGCGGAAGATTCCGGAACAAAATACGTCGGCTCTTTCCTCAAGGGGTGCCTGTAGAATGAATCCTACGTAGCTACGGTTTTTATTTGAAGCGTGTTAAGTAGCTAACCAAGTAGCTACCAGTCGGTATGGTTGATTGTTTTTTTTTGGTGCCGACTGTAGTCACAGAGCTACCGGATGTCCAGGTGGGCCCTATCTCAAATGCCACTGAGATTTTATGGGTTCCAAGGCGCCTAGCAGCCTACTACCGGAAGGCCGGATGTGATATCGGCGGAGACCAGATAAGAGAAGTTTAGGTTAGTCGGATTGGGTATGGCACTAGGTGCACAAAACACTTGTGATCTTTCTATATAATGGTATTAGTATTTTCAGCATTGTCTAGGATTGCGCGTTTTATTTCTTTCTGAGTTTTATTGATATAAATATTTTTGAAACTGTTTAGGTGAAAGCATAGCTTACCAATGCTAGAGATACTATTTACTAGTGTGGATCAATTAATGCTCATAGTTTCTTTTTTTATCATATTTCCTTATTCCTCCAATTTAATATATATCGTTGTAAATGAAAACCATTTTCGTTCTGATTTATTACCTAACTATCTTTTATTTTATATGTTGTTTCATAAACTGAATAGTTAAGGTTTATTTATGTACAACTGCTACACGTATACGATGGCAGACGCGCACAGGGCTTAGTAGCAATAGGTTTTTATACTGATAACCCTTAATTACTAGTTGATGTGACGATAGATACCTAATGCATATTGCGTTTATCATTAATTTGTTGAAACTGATTTTGGATCTTTAGTAATCATATGTTACGTTATATTGTTACATTCGATATGAGCTAGTTCAATATTTGCGAGCATCACCCAATTGCATTGCCTCCAATAATCTCCAAAGTCATGGAACGTGTAATCATAATCAATCAGCAACTACTCAAGTACCTCTAGAACAACAGAATAATCAGCGAATATTTCCCTCACGTATAAAAAATCCCAATAGAGGGATGCAATTACCGGAAAATTAAAGTGATAATTGCTCTGTAGAAACCGAAAGAGTACAGCGATAATTGCATCGTACGTATATATGGTAATTCCATTGTAAACTTACGATGTCAGCGACAATTTATATATAACGTCAAAGTCAAATCAAATCAAAAAATGCCTCGTTTCGGATAAAAAAATCGTATTTTTGCGTCCCTTTACTTTGTTTACAGTTACATGTCCTTTTTTGTATTAAAAAAAAGAATAAAAATGTATTTTTTAAGACCATGTCCTTATTCGGGAAATATTCCCCCGAATTACACTCGTGCATCAAAATAACCAGATAATTTTGCATTCGAGCGTGATGTCTTAGAAAAACTGCATTCGGTCATTTTCATATTTTGGGAAAAGAGCCCTCCACCTTCGGTGTCGGACTCTTTCTCCAAAATATGAAAATGAACTCATGCAGTTTTTAGACAACACGCTGTCATGCAAAATTATCGGTAATTTTGATGCACTTGTGCAATTACTTCCGATAATCAATACGGCTTTCGCAAAAAGAGATCGGCAGATGATATATTGGCCTATGTCACTCATATATGGAGTAGGGCAATTGAGAACTACGGAGAGTCTCTAGCGATTGCGTTGGATATTTCGAAAGCATTCGACAGAGTTTGGCATGACGGACTGCTCAACAAACTGCCGTCCTTCGGACTGCCAGCCTCTCTCTGCAGCTGGCTTGCAGTTTCCTTAAGAACCGATCTCTGCACTTTGCAGTTGTTGGACACATTCACCATTAACGCGGGCGTACCTCAGGGCGAAATACTTTTACCAACTCTGTGCCTCATCTATATTAATGACCTGCTGACCGAAACGAATAATCCTGTTTACAGTTTTACAGATCACAGTACCCCTGTCTCCCAATTTAGATCAGAAAATCCTTTAACAGCGACTGAGACATATCACCGCAGACAGGAGCAGATTACAGCAATTAATCAAGACCTGTAGAAAGTTCAAACTTGGTGCGACAGAAATTTGGTCCAGTTCAATGCAGCAAAGACCCAAGTAGCCACGTTTACCAAGAGGGCCAATACGGCGGGCCATGACATCATTATGGCAGGATCGACCATTCCCTTAACCTAGCCAATCGGACTACTGAGTGTCTCGGTCAACAGCAATATGTCCTGGCATGACCATGTTGCTAACATCACAAAATCAGCCTCTCAGAAGCTTGGTGCGCTATTTCGCAACAAAAAACTGTATACACCGCAGCAGTTACTCTTGCTCTACAAAGCGCAAATAAGACCGTGCTTAAAATATTGCTCACACATCTCGGGTGCCGCACCAAAGCACACCCTAAAGCTGCTGAATTCCATTCAGAAGAGATCTGTGCGTCTTGTCGGCACCCGGAGTTGACCCGGAATCTGGATAGTCTGGAAGAGCGCAGACATGTGGCCGAGATGTCCCTCAATTTAATATAACTTGGCAAAATACTTACAGAAACCAATTTTTATGCTTCGCAGTAGAACACCAATTTGAATTTGACTTTAGATGAAATGCAAACATTCCTTCTACAAATTTTGCTTTCTGAATATGCCAAATATCCTAATAAATGAATGTGCTGGGCGAATCCAAAAAAAAACGTTTCAAAAATACTGCAGGAGAGCATGATACTCAATAGATTCGGAAAAACTTTGAGAAACGTTCATCTCAATAATAATTATTCAAATTATCCTCAAGACCTGTTGCATAAACTTCGTCTATTGATTGCCGATCTAAATAAAAACTTCAGGTATCATAGTGATATTATTGTAGGCATCATGTCACGCAATATATAAAAGACAAACCTATAAGATTTGGTCTTAAAAATTGAGCTATATGTGCGAGTAACGGTTATTGATTAATTTTGATATATAGAGGGGAAATAGTAATAAAGAATAAATATTTGGCTATGGAGGAGATTCTGTGGTTTCTCTCATTCAAACAGGGGGGTTCCGAAAACTCAAGGCTTTTAATTATTTTTTAATAAGTATTTCCACATTACACCAAATATATGGGAGGAGTGAATACAATGGATCAGCTAATTGCAGCTTATCGTACCCGAATGAGACATAGTAGATGGTGGTCGCCGTATGGCTGTTCATGCGAAAATTAAAGCCACATAGTAAATAGTACTCCATATCTCTTATTTTTAGAAGTTTTTTTTGTACTGTATTGATATGTTTTGCTCTTATATACTTTATGCTCTAATAGGCTAACCTTAGTCAACAAATTTAGAAAGGTACTTATTTTGACAGCCTAATTTAATCTAATCTAAAGCCTATAAGTATCTGATAGAAAATGCAAATTGTTAGTAAAAACGTGATATCTCGAAAAGTATTAAAGATAAAAGAATGTAAAAAAAATCAAAATGTTTGTAAGAAAGTTATCTTTTAAAGGGAATCTGAATGATTTTTGAAAAGCTGCTCACTTATGACAGAGGACTCTTCAAAGTTCGAAGAAAACATACCTTTTCACATTCCTTTTTTGGGGATAAATAAAAAAACTACCAACGATACGGGCTTTGATACTACAAACTAGAAGAAGATTTTCACAGATCACAAAGCATCAAAATTTCGGTTAAAACGGTGCGTCACTTTTTCTGGAATTAAGTGAAATATAATCAATTTTTATTTTGCCAAATATGCCTAATGCTTAACATATTTTATATTGCACAATATCGAATTAAGTATTAGGTACAGGAAATATTTTTTAAAAGTCATTTTACTTAAAATTAAAAATAAAGACGGAATAAAAAATTAATTTTAATTGATCTAGAGTATGGAAGACATACTCTGGAGAAAGATATCTTACATACTTTTGCAGTTTTGAGATTCTTTCTTATTATTATAAAAAAAGATATATTTTTTATCGAACAACTGAGATTTATTTTCAAAATGTGTAGTTATTAAAACATAATAATTAGTTACTAAATATTAAACCTTTTCTGTCATAAACTAATTGGAAATGTTCCTTAAAATAACTGTTACACCGCTAATTTTTCAAAGCTTCCAACTTACTAACAGACATGGTAGGACATATACTTACTTGGTAGAAAATAAATATTCGTTATAGTCCATACTCCTCTCCAGTATAGTATAGTGGCAATGCAAGAAAGGACTATGTAAAAATCAGCTATGGCAATTTTAAATACTCCGGAAAATGTTGCACATAAATGCTGCATGCAATTTTGCAGTCTGAATATTAAAGCAGTTAGAAGTAGGCCCAAAATCTGGAACAAAATGAGTAAGAACAGCAATAGAAATTAAAGTGTAGGTTTTTACTGAAAATGGAACAACCTGTTGATTGCTCATTTCCGCGTTAGAAATTCACGAATTTTATTCTTATTAACTATATAGTTCTTCCTGAGTTTTTTATCTGTATTCATAAATTTATTCATTGACTATTCTATGCCATCCAAAATTAAAAATTCATAAAAATAGTTCATGATTTTACAGACACTTCAGGGAAATACGTTTTTATACGACCGGGCGTAAAATATAATTTTTAGGCGCAAAATGAAACTTTTACACACTTGAGCGTAAAAAGAATTGAAAAACTCACATTATTATATATATTAATTATTTTGGGTTAAGTTTCTGTTAGTAAAAATAATTTATAGAATTAAACAAAACAAATGAAACGATAGTTAGACCTTTCGGAGGTCCTCTTCCTTTTCAGAAAGTGAGCCAAGTGAAATAAAAAAGCTGTTGAACCATCCAATTGAAAAGGATCGAATCTGATAAAAAAAAATCCAAATTCAGGAAAATTCTTGATTTTAGATGAAAAGGAAATCTTGTTTATCACTTTTTATTTGGTAGGATTTAAGAAATATAAAATTTTACTAATTTTTCTCTGTTACAAATTTGATATTGCTCTATATAAATAGTAGGTAATGTAAAAAATGTTTTTGGTAGCTTTGTTTGTTAATAATTGGGAACATGCGGTTTATTGCTAAGACACACTCCTTAAGTAATTTAAGGTAAATTGCATAGTTACCTATTTTTGTGCCCTATGTAAATAAAGCATTTTCTTAAAACTATTGGTAATTTTATGTCACAAAATAACCCTTGGATATTTAAGTAATGTTCCTACTCTACTTCGCACCGTGACAAATTCCGCTTTCTCATGCTCTGGGACATAACGGAATTTTAATACGGTCTCAATAAAATATTTACGTACTTATTCTTTTAGGTGATAAATCATTTAAATATTGCAGAATATCATGACTAATGCAGGAATTAAAGTGGTAAAATACTGTGCCCTTGCTCTACTCTCCCCTATATCGCTGACATACACCAGCACTGGGTATAGGAGAGGAATTACCTTAACGGTATATTCGAAATTGTAAAGTCGAATTCCAGAAATACTTACTAAGCTTGTCCAAGTCGACCAAATAAAGTCATTGGGTATAACAACAATATCCGTTATGATCCACAAGCCTCTCCAGAAGACAATTACCAAATTACCCATAACGCCTACTGAGAACATGGCGTCCAACATTAAGAAGAATAAATTGTGTTTACTCTGAAACATACAAACTATAAAATATTCGGGAGATATTACTAGCAAGATACACTAAACAACCTCAAAAGAGCTAATAATGGCTACATGGTGTTTTCAATAAGTATCTATGTCCTCTGAATATATTATTAATAAGGAATTTATGGGCATTTTACTTAATACATTTTTTTAGCGTTACAGATATCTCGAAACCGAGTGAAGACTCAGGCCTTTGACACCTACCAATAGCGCAAGCTCATATTTGACAGTGGTTATTGATCTTTGCTTTTCTTCATCTCAAAACTTAGATTTAGTTTTACCTGTCCGTTGAACATGGTCGGAAAACGGAACACATAGTTTCCTTTATCGATACAAATAGCAAAAGGTGGCGCAATGGAGTTCCTCAGGCCTTTCATTGCAGCTAGGGCCGCGAAACAGGTTGCCCATATAATTAAAAACCAGTGGCTTCCTTGTTTTTTCGTTATGGCATTCTCTGTATACTGAATATTCATGAAGTAGTCTATGAGTCCCCAACCACCTAAAATATTTCTTCACATTAAATTTGCATTGTTATGCGTAATTTTTTTATATTAAGGGAGGTGCGCCAATTTGTTACACTTCAACCCACTTTTATTCATTGTTACTTAATTCTTAGAAAGAACGCACCTGCGCTATGTTGCAAAATAAAAAATTGACAAATACAAGAAACAATGGCTTTATTTTCTTTTTATTTCGACAAATTCTAGATAAAAATTCATAGCCCGAGGTTAGGGTGTAATACAAAAAAACGTTTCGGTAAAAAATAAATTAAATCATGTAACGAAGTTTAAAAAAAATAGTATATTAAGATACTAGCTTTAAAAGACCATATTTTATCACACGAGCACGAAATTAGGAAACGACCCGCTTGCGGGGAGTTTCCTAACGTGCGAGTGCGCTAAATGTCTTTTAAAACGTGTATTTTGTACTATTGTTTCTATTTTGCACGTTTTTTAATGAAAAACATTAATTTATTCAAGTCGCGATCAAAAGTTGATGGACATCTTGTCAGTTTTGACGTCTGTATTATTAGAAATCCCATTCAAAACGGTGTCAAAATTTTTGCTAGTGAGCCTTGACATTGAACAATTTCGTTAATATCATAGCAACCAGTCAACAAAAATAGTGTCGAAAAGAGCTTCTTTTCGACACTACTTTGCGTATCGAAAAGACTTCTTTATGATACCAAAATAGAAAAAATACGTTTTATTATACTTTCTCTAGATCTGAATGTTCGACGCATCAAAATATTCAAAATTATGAAATTTTAGAAATAAAACCTACTGTAAACTTTTTCAGACTCCTGTATGTTGTAATTGTATTTTTAGGGGCATAAGAAATAATAAAAAGCATAGCACAATGAGTTTGATTTGGACTATCACTAATGCTTTAGGAAATTTTTTGTAATGCTATGTCATTATTTTCGAAGAAATCCCAAGAAAATGAGAATTTCAAAAAACGCAACAAATTGTTTTTTTTGTATCTAACCGTAAATTATTCTGGAGTATATAAGAATAAATAAAATATTGTTTTGTAAAAAATATCCTTAAATAAAATAATGTAAAAAATACAGGGTTTTAGTTTACTCCCTGTACAAACCTTTTCCGGTCATACCTGACAATCCAACAGCTAAGGGTAAAATCTACATAACTTGAGCAACAAAACGCCGCAAACCGCGTTTTAATTTAGCTTACTCTTTGTAAAATATCGAACCTGAAGGATACCCCAAAAAATTACGTTATGCACTTCGAGTGTCCAGCAGTTTAGTTTTTTAACAACTCGCGAAAAGCTTACCAAGGTAGGTCGTGGTAAATTAAGAGAAGGTGATATACGAAATTGGTTTGAAGAAGTTTCTAATTACTTAAAGGAAAACGATTATTATGACATCTTAGAATATGGCCATCGCTGTTTTAATGCTGATGTGACGGCGATCTGGCTATGCCATAAAACTGACAAAGTATTAGCTCCAAGAGGAATTAAAAACATATAGGATGTGTCAAAAACTTCAGAAACAGAAAACTTCACTGTATTGCTTACAGTTTCTTCGTCCGGATACATCGCAGCTCCTATGGTGGTTTATACCTACAAGAGAATCCCCGCGGAAACTGCCATAAATTTACCAAAAGAGTATCGGCGTCAGGATGGATGACATGTGAACTCTTTTCTGAATAAATGGCAAACATCTTTGAACCTTGGCTAACAGAAAATTCAATATAACGCCCCGTATTCTCTTTTGAAGGCAGAGATAAGTCACATTTGACACTACACCTTAGCATTATTTTAGTCATAGAAAAGTGACTTTATATACATAAATCACTTGGTGATGCCACTCTCGTGATGCAGCCCTTCGATGTGGCGTTTTTCTCAACTAAAAACCCAATAGAAGAATCACGTTATGGCTTATTGAAAATGAAATCCAGTAATTGACGCGAGACCATGTTACCGTACTACTGAAAACTAATTTAAAAAGTGTAATTTCCCCAAAA
>MU181956.1:629036-655176 GCA_016904865.1 Pissodes strobi
ACAGACAAAAGGTATTATATAATAGATATATTTTTTCTGACATTTTGCACACCAAGTTTGCATAAACTATATCCGGCGTCGGCCCAATGAAAACTTTGCACTTCGTTTTTTGGTATTTAAAATGGAAAAGTAGCAAAACGCTGAATCCCGTTGATTTTTAGAGGAAAATGTTTCACTTTTTAATCTTAAGTTCAATCGTCTAATGAGTGGTGAACAACCTCGGAAATTCGAATCAGGAATGAGAGTAATGCGATACTTGTTTTTCAAGATCTCACCGAGTACTTTATGGCCCTAAAATTTTCATCCATAACACTAGCCTTATCAAATTGGCATTTAAGCAATGTTTCTTCTAATTTTTTCTTGTTGTTCTTAAAAAAAGGAAAACATACGTGTCCGATAAAATTAGTTCAACTTGAATTTAAGAACGTTGGATTTATGTCAAATCAATCGTTAATTTTTAGTAAAATCAAAATGGGTTTTCCGTGGTAGAAAGAGTAGAAATTGTTAAATTTTACAAAGAAGTGCACAAGTAACCGCGAATATGTTCAACGAACGATATTCCAAAAAAATGTGTACAATGTGCATGTATTGCAATCGGCTGCCAAATTTTATGATACAGGATCAGTGAGAAATAAAAAGAGAGTGTATGAAAGGGATGAGGGGAGAGAAGTTGCTAATTTTGGCAGAGTATCTTAACACCAAAATAAGTTTCATCCTTTCAATATACGATTAGCTCATGAACTGAACAATGATGATTTCGATCGCTGACTCCACTTCTGTAAAGTGCTGAGTTAAACTAGTAACAATAATCCAAACTATTTGTTTGATGTGCTTTACGCAGGAACGTTCATTTTACGCCCACGGCATTATCAGTAGGCATAACTGCTGATATTGCTCATATGAAAATCCCATGGTATTACATGTAGTACATACACAGCAGCCACAAAAAATAAATGTATGGATGAGAATTTGTGGAGATTATTTAATTGGTCTTTTTTTTACCTGGAAATCCTGATGGCCAAAAGTATCTTAAATTGTTAGGAATTACATTTCTTCACGCTCTTGTACAAATAGGTATTAGAAAATAAACAAAACTATGAAACAATAATTTGTCACATGAGGATGCACCTTCCGATTTCGACCAACCAGTTGTGGTTGTGATGTGTCATTAAAGAGAAATTCCTAAAAATATGTGGTAACATACCTTAATTTGACTCCAAAATATAGGTATCAAAAATCGCCTTACAAATTCGTATGGTGCAGCATTGTAGTTCAATATTTAATATACACACGAGGTAGTTACCCTCCAATTTTTTGCGTACTTTTTCTTGTTAATACTTCATAAATTTATTTTTTTTAATAAAATCACATATTGTCACTTCTATTACGTTCAAATAGTTTATTTTGGCCTACTTGTTAATTCAATTTCAAATTTTAGAAATTATTGTATATTAATTAGGCTATTTTTATGGATTTTCCATTTTTCAAAATAATAGAGCCAATTTTCACGATTCTCTTAAATTGGGACTTATGTTTTTAAAATCTCTATTTAATTCGCTTTGAAATGAGACATTACTTGATATTAATAATTATTTTGCTAAAATATAATTTCCAAATAAATTCCACGATCCCTATTGACCGCTCCAGGAAATTTATTTGTACATTTTTGCCAAAGTTTCTTTTACTAGAATTACACTAATATTGTCATACTTTGTAATTATGAGGTACTATATTAAGCCAAAAAAGAAATCATTTCAACCCGACATGCGACACCTCCTACTCCTCCTGCTTCTTATATATGGTGAATGTAGAAGAAATGCGTACGCAGCTGAAGGAATATGCATTGAAAGGTAGCTCGAACATGAAGGAGGACATCCGAGTATACTGGAGACGGTACTTAAGAATACTACAAACTCATTTCCGAAATAATGTGCCAAACTATAATGAAGATGAGCAGCATTTCATCATTGATGAAGAAACTGATACCAAAGCTTTCGTAGAAGCTCACCCAACTTTCGGTCAGGGAGTTGCAGTTATAAATTAATATTAATAGGAAATTTTAAATTTTTATCTGCAAAAATATGAAAATAATTCCGTCCTGAGTGACCCTGTACATGTCAAACTATAATGTTTAAATTATCTCATTATGAATTAAGCAAAAACGATATCGCTGCACTATTTGCAATATATTATTACAATGATATTAGCTACGAAATTTATATCATATCAATTTATATCATGCTTATGCAGAAATAATATAATGCTAATAATATTAATAGTAATAATAATAATAATAATTATTATTATTACTATTATTATTATTATTATTATAATTATAAATATAATTATAATTATAATTATAATTATAATTATAATAATTGTAATAATAATAATAAAAAAATAATTTTGACAAACACTCAACTTAACAGCAAAAATCTCTGCAAGGCTATCAATACTTATGCCAGCTCAGTTCTTGGATACTCGTTTGGATTGGTAGCATGGACCGGCACTGACATTGAAAATCTTCAGCGGAAAACAAGAACCTTACTTTACAAGTGCACACAAGCACCATCCGAGGAGTGTAGAGGAGCGAACAACTTTGCCAAGACATCTAGGTGAAAGCGGTCTAGCGGATCTACGTAAACAATTGGATCGGCAACTAAATAATTTGTGAAATTATTTTCACAGGAAAGCGAATTCCTCAGAAGTTCATGGGGAGTTTATAACGCAGATGAGTCTACATCACTGCTTTTAAAAGAACACCAGGTTCAAGACCGCCATCATACCGACCTTGAGAAAATAAGAGTGTGGAAGGAAAAGCCTTACATGGGAGGCATGCGAATGAGGCTACCCAGGATCACGTCGACAATACAGCGTCGAACTATTGGTTAGTTTCAGGACAAATGCTCCCCGAAACCGAGGGCTTTCTGCTGTCTATTAAAGATCAAGTAATTCCCGTCAGAAACTATCTCAAGTACATAATCGAAGATGCTCCGGTGGCGGATGATCGATGTCGATACCGCTGTCAAACCACCGAGACTATCCAGCATATTACAGGAGGATGACAAACGTTCACAGCAACAGAATATAAACTCAGGCACGATGCAGTTGCGAAGATAATTCATCAGGAACTAGCAGACAAGCTATTGCTGCTGCAGGCTGGAAAGGTAAGTTACTATAAATACACTCCCGAATCTTTTTAGAAAATAACAGCTATAAGATCTTCTGTTACCGCACTGTGCTTACTGACCAGACGCCGACCAATAATAGACCGGACATCATTCGCGTAGATAAGCGGGCCAAGGAAGCCACGCTGATCGACATCGCCATACTCAACAACAACAATTTGCAGGTCAAGCACACCAAAAAGATCGCCAAATATTGAGATTTACAAGAGAAAATCCGACAACAATGGGAATGAGAGAGTAAGAATGGTGCCAATCATTGTGTCATCAACAAGACTCATTCCAAAGCACCTGTTAATAAACATCAAGGAACTCGGATTGGGCAAACATTTTTTCAAATTGATGCAGCAAGCAGTATATCTTGCAACAGCCCGCACCGTCCGAAAATTTGTAGGAAATCAGTAGATGCCACCAAGGACCCGATAAGATGGAATGGGTTTCCTCAGAGCTTAATCCTTTTGATATCATGGATATCTGGGATAAGTAAATATTCCCTTTAGAGGAAGTGCGGATGCCGTAAGGCTAAATCATAATTATAATAATTATAATAATAATAATATTAATAATAATAATAATAATAATAATAATAATAATAATAATAATAACAATAATAATAATAATAATAATAATAATAATAATAATAATAATAATAATGCTTTTTAATGCCTCCCCAATCATGTATATAAAAGTGATGATGCAGCTTTAAAAGAACGAATTTCAAAATCTTAATAAAATGATTAGAAATTATTTATCATTTGCGCAATAAACTACTCTAGTTTTTAATGGGATTTAGTACTAATCTTTAGAGTGCAATTAGAAACCTGAACGATAAATTATATAATCCTCAATTAAAAAATATAAAATTTAAAATGCATTTAAATTCAAATAAAAATGTATGCTAAGTAGGGTTGTGCTTCAAAATGCATGTGTGTCAAACCTATATATTTTATGTTACATAGTGTATTAATTAATTTTGCCTTATTTGGCAAATGACTAGTATCTATGAAAAACGGCCTGAACTTTGCAAAACTTGGCACCATCTTTATGTAAAAGGAGTATTTGAAAGAACCTAACCTCTATAATATTATAATAACCTATTTTCTATTTTTCTTGGCTCAGTAAGCAAAGAAAATACTTAATAATATTCCCTTATTGTCATAAAAATTTCGTGCCTTGGTTCTTATCTTATAGACCTTTTTATTCGCCAAAAATAAAAATATATCTGCGCTACTATTTTCAAATGGGTTAAAGCAGCAATAAAATTTCATAATATGATTAAAGCTGATTAAGGCCCATTTCAGGAGGATTTTATGCCTGGAGCAAGCAGCATATAATGGCTTTTAAAACGGCAAAATAGAACATTCTTGGAGATGAAAGAAAAATGGATATTAAGAACATTAAATTAAAGTGCTTTCTTGCAGAGCTTTTCTCTCGTACTAAAAGGTGATAAGACTAGCGGCCCAAAAAACAGACGATTGCAAGAGTTCTAGGTTAAGTGAAATTAAACTCAAATTAAACAGTAAACGTTGTAAAGTAGGAAGTATACCCATTTCTAATGACGTCATTTTTGTTTATCTTTTTTAGTATATTCCAAACGACGCGACGCCGACCGTGAAAACAAACTATTGATAAAAATTGGTGTCCGATGATTATTCATTTTTCATATACTTGTTTATATGAAGTATTCGTTCCTGTCACTCAAAAACATTGGTTTGCCAACTTGTTGTCGAAAGTTATTTTGAAAAGTTTTAAATAATGTCGAGAAAAAGATATAACAGGTATAATGAACAATCCCAGCTGATAATTTTAAATATATTGGCTTTTTTTCAACTGGAAAAGGAACAAGTCCGAAATTGTGAATGTGCTGCAGCGAGCCGCAGATGCAACAAAATTGAGCCCAACAACGATCGCAAATATAAAAATGAATGGAATAAAATCAGACCAGTATTACGCTTCCAGCATGTAGTCCAAGAAAAAGACCACAAAAGCCAAAATTGCAAAATATTTAAAAAATATAATTCGGGACACAATTTATTCTATGAAGGCCAGAATAGTTATTTGTGTTTTTAGAGCGCAATGTAACGGATTGCCGTTTGCGCGACGTGTAGCGGAGCGCAGTAATCTTTCGGCAATCTTACTTTGCTCCCAAAAAACACAAACAATTTTTTTACAGCCGCATTTTTTAAAGTTAAATGCACATTTTTCTCTATCCTTATTCTGAAATTTGCAAATGACTGTCAGTTTTGACATATATTCGGGCATATTTAGAACGGGAGTAGCAGCAACAACTGTAATAAACGCACGACTGACATTTATTTATTTTCGATTGCCATGACTATTCACAGCACACTCGACGGAAAAAGTGAGAATTTTCTTTTTCATGTACGCTCTAGAGCGCAAAATAAAGATCCGCGCCATTCGTCTATTTTGCGATTTCATTTCAATTTAGTAATTAGTTATTTTGCGCGCGGCTGTAAAAATAGTTATTTGTGTATTTAGAGCGCAAAGTGACGGATTGCCGCTTGAGAAAGAATGTTACTGCGCGACGCCTACCGGAGCGCAGTAATCTTTCGAAAACGGCAATTCTACTTTGCGCTCGAAAAATACACAGAACTTTTTCTACAGCCGCATTTCTTAAAATTAAATCCACATTTTTTCTCTATATTATTGCATTGGCAATAATAAGAAAAAAGTTCAGGAAAAAAATTGAATATTTTGAGTGTACCATCGACTCCTTATGAAGAGGAATCAAAAGTATAGGCTTCAAGTAGAATAAAATCAAATAATAGAATATATGTAATTGATGGACTTGCCAGATATTGTTCATAAGAGAATCAACTTTTTAAGGGAGTATATCAAAAATAGACAGTTAGGGCCGGAAGATTTTACTCCAGTTTTCATTGACGAGACATGGATCTTTAGCAAGGGTCATTTCGTAGTAGCTGGCAAGATGACACCAAGCACAAGGATTCAAGAAAAAACAGTGATGGTAAAAATATGTTGCCTTGTAAATCTTCATAATTCCGTCTGTTTTATATTTTTATTAGCTTATAAAAGTAAAAAAAAATAGGTCTAATCGGTCAGTTTGGAAACTATAGCTTTTCAAAGTCCCCTCGCGGATTCTTCAAAAAATCGCAGCGTAGCAATATAAGCAATATATAGCCTAGGAATGCAAAATATTAATTTGATGCATTTAAAGATTATTGCAGATTATGAAGCTCATAATATTGCTCCGCCGCGCCGTGAATTTCTGGGAGAACTTATAGGCGCCGGACTCCCAAACAGTTCAAATGACTTTTATTTTTTTTCCTTAAAAAATTCATAAGTAGGGAAATATGAGGGAATTTGACTCTATGTACTATGGGCATAGAACATTACGATTTAACTATTTTAAATGTATGTTCCGGTAGAATGATTTCGAATATTTTTGATGTTTAAGAGAAAATGAGTTATCTTTTATATTGTGATCCACGCCGGAACCAAAGATGGCTTCATCAAGGGTGCAAATTTAATATTCAAAAGTGGATTAATGACAATATGAACAGTAAAAACTTCGAAAACCAGTTTAAAACTCAGCTGGTTCCGAATCTTTCCCGAAAGCCATTCATAATCATGGAAAATGCAAGTTAACATTATGGTCCATTAGAACAAATCCCGAGAAAATATTGGACAAAACAGAGACTGTTCGAATGGTTTGAAGAAAAAGAATATTGACTTTCCAGAAAAGGCCATGAAAGATCAAATATGGATGAAGAAACTTCTCTAGTAAAAAAAAACTTCCTTGATAAATATGTTCAACTTTTAGGAAACAAATTTTGCGACTGCCGCCATACCATTGCCAGTTTAATGCAATTGAAATGGTATGGTCGGATTGCAAACGAAAATACGATCAATACATTGGGTCGGTCAAGTTTGCCCCCCGTATTAAACAAATTACAAAAATAAATGAAGCATAATTTTGCACACATTTTGCACAATTATTTACACCGCAAATAAAATTTTGCAGACCCACACAAGGAAAACTAGAGCTGTTTTTTATACGGGGGGCAAACTTGACCCTCTGTTACAAAATTGAAAATGTTTGATGCCACTCGACTCGGCAAATTTTGCACACCTATTTTCTATTTTTGCACACTCTTCTAAGGAAAGTTATGAGGTGTTAAAAATTTGAATCCCCCCCCCCTTTGTCACAATGTGGAAAATTTTGATGCTGCTTTGTTCTACTAATTTTGCACACCTATTCTCAATTTTTGCACACTTTTCTGGGGAAAGTTATGAGGTGTTAAGGATTTGCATTTTCACCCCGTTTGTCAAAAAGTTTAATAATTTTGATGCTGGTAAGTTTAACTAATTTTGCACAATTTTGCACACCAATTTTAAAATTTTGCACTTTTCTGGAGAAAGTTATGAGGTATTATTAGCATTTTTCCCCCCGTTTGTCAAAATGTTGAAATCGTTTAATCCTGCTAGGTTCAACTAATTTTGCACAATTTTGCACATCTATTTTTAAATTTTGCATACTCTTCTGGGGAATGTTATGAGGTGTTAAAAATTTGCATTTCCCCCCCGTTTGTCAAAATGTTGAAATCTTTTAATGCTGCAGGATTCAACTAATTTTGCACAATTTTGCTCACCTATTTTCAAATTATGCACACTTCTGGGGAAAGTTATGAGTTTTAAAGATTTGCGGCTTCCCCCCGTTTGTCGAAAAGTTTTAAAATTTTAAGGCTGCTAGGTTCAACTATCTTTGCACAGTTTTGCACACCTATTTTCAAGTTTTGCACACTTCTGGCGAAAGTTATGAGGTTTAAAGATTTGCATTTTCCCCCCGTTTGTCAAAAAATTTTAAAATTTTGTTGCTGCTGGGTTCAACTAAGTTTGCACAATTTTGCACACCTATTTTAAATTTTTGCACACTTTTCAAGGGAAAGTTATGAGGTGTTCAAGATTAGCATCCCCCCGTTTGTCAAAAAGTTTTGATGCTCGTAGGTTCAACTAATTTTGCGCAATTTTGCACACCAAGTTTCAAATTTTGCACAATTTTCTGGGGAATGTTATGAGGTATTAAATATTTGCATCCCCCCCCCCCCCCCCGTTTGTCAAAAGTTGAACTATTTTAATGCTGCTAGATGCAACAAATTTTGCACAATCTTGCACAACTATTTTCAAATTTTGCACACTTTTCTGGGGAAAGTTATAAAGTGTTAAAAATTTATCACAAAATTGGCAAATTTTTAACACCTCATAACTTTCCCCAGAAAAGTGTGCAAAATTTGAAAATATGTATGCAAAATTGTGCAAAATTAGTTAAGCCTAGCAGCATCAAAATTTTTAAACTTTTTGACAAACGGGGGGAAAATGCAAATCTTTAGCACCTCATAACTTTCCCCAAAAATGTGTGCAAAATTTGAAAATAAGTGTGCAAAATTAGTTGAATCTAGCAGCATTAAAAGATTTCAACTTTTTAACAACGGGGGGAAAATGCATATATTTAATACATCATAACATTCCCCAGAAGAGTGTGAAAATTTAAAAATTGGTGTGCAAAATTGTGCAAAATTAGTTGAACCGAGCAGCATTAAGAGATTTCAACTTTTTGACAAACGGGGGGAAAATGCAAATATTTAATACCTCATAACTTTCCCCAGAAAAGTGTGCAAAATTTAAAAATTTGTGTGCAAAATGGTGCACAATTAGTTGAACCTAACAGCATCATTTTTTTTTAACTTTTTGACAAACGGGGGGTGGGGGGAAATGCAAATCTTTAACACCTTATAACTTTCCCTACAAAAGTGTGCAAAGATTTAAAATATGTGTGCAAAATTGTGCAAATTTTGTAGAACGTAGCAGCCTCATAATTTTTTAACATTTTGACAAACGGGGGGGGGGGGGGGGGGGAATGCAAATTTTTAACAACTCATAACTTTCCCCAGAAAGGTGTGCAAAATTTGAAAATAGGTGTGCAATATTGTGCAAAATTTGCCGAATGGAGTGGCATCAAAATTTTTCAATTTTGTAACCGACGGAGAGGGGCGGTCAAGTTTGCCCCCGTATAAAAAAAAACTCTAGATTTCCTTGTATGGGTGTGCAAAATTGTATTTGCGGTGTGCAAAATTGTGCAAAATGTGTGGAAAATTATGCTTCATTTATTTTTGAAATTTGCTTGATACGGGGGGCAAACTTGACCGACCCCAATATATTTCCAATCTTAAGGGGTCACATTCAGAAGTTCTGGCTACATGGGAAAGGGTAATAAACGAAATTTCTATAGATCATCGGCAAAAATATGCTATTCATACAGAAAAGTTAATTCAAGACGACACGACGACGGCAACGACGAAGACAATATCTCTGACTTTAGTTCTGACTCTAACACTACTGACGAGACTGATTAAGCTTTTTTGTTCTTGAAAATTTTATATTATGATTCAAGTACTCAATCATATCGTTACAATAATTACATTAACTTAGCAATGCAACATTGCGTAATTTTTTATGTTTAATTTTTTGGATTGGGATTTTCATTTTGATGTGTTAACATATTCATCTAAATAGTATTTTTTTCATGAACAAGTAAATTAAATTGTCTTTATTTTAATTTTTCCCTGTAAGTTAATAGCTATTTATGATATGAAGTGTGAAAAGTACTCGTTTAAGGCATGAGTATGAAAATTTACAGAACGAGCGAAGCGAGTTTCGCAATTCATACGAGTGCCTTAAACGTACTTTTCACACGAGTATAATGAACATTGACTTTTTAAAAATTATTTCTGTATATTTACCTGAATTTGTTGTTTTGATTATCATAACAACTAGATTATCATGGTGAACCTATGTTATTTGTTTCAAATTGTTTTTTTATGTCAGTAAAGTTGACAAACCGTATGTAATTCTAAAAATTCTGCCACGAAAAGTTATTTCCAACAACCTAATGGAGAGTATGGACTCTTCAGACATAGAAAATAGTGATTTAGCTTCATCAGACGTAGAAGAATCTGCGAGGATAGCCATGAATTCGCTTCTACTGGCCCTGTCAATGATCCAATATGAAAATGCATATCAAGTGCCAACGATGACGATTTTTTGCTCATGGAAGTCACACTAATCATTGGAATCGCATGAGGGTGTAAGAGAGGCGAGCTGTGTCGGATGACTATTGAAGACCTCACAGACAAAGGTGACATTTACTTAATTAAAATACCTGATACTAAAACGAAAACCTGTCGAGAATTTGTTATTAGTGGTGGATCAATTGAAGAAAGTAATTTAGTGGAGATTGTTCGAAAGTATGAGCCTCTGCGTCTTGTTATATTATTGTGTTTGTAAAGTTCAAATAAAATTATTTATATTCAGATTTTGTCATTTTTTAATTACTCAAAAAATACTGTTTGAAATATGTAAATCTTTTTAGAATTACTTTTCACGCTAATGCGAAAAGTAAATTATTTTTCACACTACTGCGAAAAGTAAATCACTTTTCACACTAGTGCGTTAAAGTGACATTTTTCACACCAAAATGGGTGTGAAAAATGTCACCTTTCACACGCTCGTAGAAAAAATATTTTCTCTACACACATGTTAAAAATGGAACTTTTAACACTGTATACTAGCCTTAAAAATGTTACTTTTAGGCACTACCGTTAAAAGTAAAATGTTAAATTTTTCAAAAAAAAAAACATCAAAAAACATTCCTATTTTATTTATATACACATATATTAATAGTACAATTTGACCAACTTGAAAAATTAATTCCTTCCTCCGTTCTACTGTTCTTCGTGTTTGAGAAGGATTGAACAGAAACAACACCATGTCAAGTTGATGTTGAAGCATCATCAGCTGATGTTGTTTGTACTATAAGCAATTTTTGAGCTATAGAAGTTTTATTTTCCGATGAGTCCACGATGTACTCTTCTGCAACGGTTGAGAATTTCCATCCCCCATGCCGCTTAATCGTCGTCAAATTTGCTCGAGCATCGGCAAGTAAGCTCGCAGAGGAACGGCGAAAGCAATGCCCCGTATAGAGTGTTGAATTTGGAAGTTGCAGAAATCTTGCTATAGCGACAGGAAAGTTTCCGAACGTATTAATTCCGATCGGATTTCTGGAACGTTTACCTTTTACATATTTTAGGAAGAGTCGCCGATGTCCGACATCTCCTGGACGAAGATCAATATATTTTCGATAAAAATCCAAATAAAATTTTTCAGCTATAGTGAAATTTCGTGGTACCTTGGTTTTGGTATCTGATATTTGAATAATTAATGAAATCTCCATATCTTCCACGTTGTCAAGAGTCAACTGTCAAAGCTCCTCCCTGCAGCAGGCACCAAATACTTCTACAACCGTAGCTACTTTCATAAGAAGGTACTCATCGTCCGGTGGGTACTTCAGAAACTGTTCAATTTGGTCTTTAGTAAAAATTTTTGATTTTTTGGCCTGGTAACCCCCTCCTTGACGCTTCGAGTGAGCAATCAGTTTAAAATGTCTGCTTATATCTACGTCGTTATTTACACGTAGCATACCTTTGATCATTGAATAATGGAACCAAAGAGAAGATGACTTCCATACCTTTGCCTTTTCCTAAAAATAGGCCAGGAATATGTTTTCGGAATACTTTCCAGGAACGCCTTTGTTTTCACACCATTTTATAAATCTGTTATGAGCAACCTCATATTGAATTCTTGATTTTAATGGCAGTAAATCCAAGGTAGCTCTGTTAGCAGCTTCTTCCATGTATTTAAGTGGATCGATTTCTTGTATTTCTTGCATTTTTGTCAAATCACAACAGCCAGCGCTAACGTTTTAATAAAGCTGACCGGAGCTTTTATATTTTCAATTTTTCTGTAAACAAATCAGCCAACAATGATGGTTGCTAGTTTTTATTGACAAGTCTGAACTTCGATAATTTAATATAAATATACGATGCTATTAGAAACAACCTGGATGTAAGAGATTCTAAACATTTAATTTTTAATTATTGTATGCTTTTTATTGCCATGTATAGAAAAAATATTGTATGATATTTGTGTTAAAAGTATTTTTAGAGCACTCATGTAGTTTGCTTCGCTCGTTCTGCCAATTCCCACATGCGTGCCTAAAAAATTTACTTTCAACACATATCATAAATAACTATTATACCATTCTTCCCATTATTCACAATTATTGTAAGCTCAGTTTTGTTACATCTACTGCTCGTTGTATTACATTTTCAATTTGAAGTGCTATTTAATTTCGAACTTGTTCCATTTCCAGTTGAAAAAAGCCAATATATTTAAAACTATCATCTGCGTTTGTTCATTATTCATGATTAATCATAATAATTATTGTTAATTGTTATTAAGTTTGTTAATAAATAAATAAATACTACAAGATTATTTTTATTTTTTTGAGATTGAAAGTGTATAAACGAATGTAAAAATATAATATACTGCCAAATCATCATTTTTTGTTAATTTCTGAACGCGATAGTAAATTTTCTAACCTAATATTGATTGGCAATAATATCTACGCCATACGTTCTTTCTCACCGGGATGATGTACCCATTTGTAAGGGTATAATTCCAACTTTAGGGACAATTAGTTTTTATTCTTTGAAAGTTGTCACTTTTTCGGTTTTTTAAAGTTAATTATTATTTTGCTCAAAATAATAATTAACTTATTCTTGATTTTTTTTTAATTTTAAGCATAGATAAAAACTGTTTTGTTTGATAGGTAGGTAAAGAAATTCGTACTTGCTGTAAAGTTTTTTCTTATATGGATAAAAGTGGAATCGTAGTTTTATAGCGTCTACGTCACTTGGGCAAAGACCGAAATGCGCAGAGCTAGAATTTGTGTGAAAACCAAATTCGTGGAGCTTTAATTTGGACGAAAACAGAATAAGCGGGAAAGTAATTTAATGAAGCACTGTGATATGCTATACGAAAAAGGGCAAACCCAATTTGAATTGTTGCACTCACATTTTATCCCTTCCCATTACGATTAGCCTGTTTTGCTTCCGCACAAAAAACTATATCCGTCATATATGAATTTATGTGTCATATTTATACAATGCTTTTCTTTAATATCACCCTCTATTGTTCTTTGAACTAATCATATTAGAAAATTGAAACTTGGGATCGAATAATGGTTACATAAATTATAAGAATTAGTGTCAAAACAGCAAATCAAAAATTCAAGACAGTCGCCATTTTAAAATAAATATTTAAATGAGATGAAAGTGGTTTACGCAACATCATTATAAAGCTCTGAGCGAGTACTTTATATTCCTAGAAGTCGTTGTCTTTACTCAGCTCAGTACGAAATGGCGACCTTTCAATTTTATTGCATTCAGTTCAAAGGTGCCTGATATGGATGCTGTATTTCTTGCGCACATAAAAAGGCGTATATTTTCCAATGCGTTGATGTTAGTATTTTGGCAAACGTTTGCTACCTTTTGATGTATATCCAGAATATAAGCAGGTTCCCTCTCAAATATCTTTTGTTTCAAATATCACAGTAAAAACAGTCCAACGGAGTCAAATCGGGTGACGGAGCCTGCCATTCTGTAGGGCCCTGACGACTCTTTCATATGGAACACATTTAAACAATCCTCAATGAAATCGCTGATGAGGAGATCGATGGCATTTTCTAGCATATCCCAATACAATTTACCCATTAAGTTTTGTCTGTTTTGTTCGATTCCCAAAGCATTCGCGCTTCTGATAAATATACTGTTTGTCATTAGTTTCGAAGAACGCGGCATATAACATTTCAGTCATCAGTTTTAAGTCGGTCGCCGTCGGTAAACGTCGTTTACATTTTTTCTGTGCAATTATCTTTCCGCGTGAGTCGATTTTACTCATAGTACGAGCATTTAAAGTTGCTATTTTTATTTGCCTCGTTGACTGAAGGTAAATATATATTTCCTCAAATTATTGATGATTACAATTTTGTAGATTTATGATGGACTCAAAAATGGAGAAATTGTTGTTGATTTGGTACGAGGAGCTTGAGTAGCTAGGAAGTGGAGATGAAGAAATTCTTGAAGGTCATAGAAACATAATATGGAAACGATTGTGTTGATGTAAATGTTCATGACCCAGCATCAGAGGACGGACCACTCGCGTCAGCAATACAGGAGAAGTGATTTGAAAAAAAAATTATAAAGTGAAGAAATTCCTGGTGGATGTTCAGAATTACCATAATATAGTCATCGATAAGTGCAAACCAATTGTGCGAACTGAAGCAAAACATATAAAGGTACCCTTATGTGATATCCATCTTGATAATATAGAGTGATACACAAATATCTACATTAAAACAATCAGACCCAAATTTGCTCGTGAACAAACACAATCAAAACATTTATTGGCTTTTTGTTTCCGGCTGCTGTCGTAAAATTATCGCACGTCAAAATTTGCAACCTATGGCAACTGATGGTATGGGTATGGATATTTTTCCTGCAGTAATGTTTATGTTAAGAGTCAGATTTTTGGTGCGATGTTTTGAATCGAAAATAGTGACAAAGGATTAGCTAGCTCCTGTTCGAGACATTTTCAATGAATTTGTGCACAAATGCCGAAATAAATACCTACTAAGTGTTACTATTCAACAAATGATGGAAGAAGTTCGCGATCGATGTAGTTTTTCGTAATATAACAAAAGGAAGCCTGCTTAACATGGGATAGAAATATTTACTATGGTTGATTTCAAATAATTTTACGCATCTAATTTAGAGATATGTGCCGGAAAACAGCCGAGGCGATCTGTCTACTTAGATAGCTCAGTATTTGAAGTTGTGAAAAGATTGGGTTTCCCAATATCGGGTACAGGGCACAATGCCATTGCAACCATTGACAACTGACTTCGCAGTGTTCCAGAATCCTAACAGCTGATGAAATCTACAACCTGACTATGGTAGGTGCAGTAAGGAAGAACAAAAAGGAAATATACCTGTGTAGTTAACCATTGAAAAGAAGTCGCTCTCTTGTAATTTGTTCGCGTTCAAGGATTGCGAAACTTTAATATCCCATACAACAAATAAAGGAAAAGTTTTTATTACTCTCCACAATGCATTAATATAATTCAAAAGATCTAATAATAAAGAAAAAAGCCCGAAATTATAACTTACTATAATAAAACGAAAGGAGCAGTAGATGTAGTGCATGAAATGAAAAGTGTCTACAATATTTAACGAAAGACCAGCAGCCACTAATGCGCAAATATAATATGAAGAAAGTGGGAACTAAATCAGTTCGTAAGAGATTTTTAAAGGAAATTAACCTTTCTTAATGTCAGGAATATATGGAACAGATTTCCCGCTGCCCAGTAATTTTATGGCACCAATAAGAAGATATGCTTGTACTAAAGCTACCACTTCTAGTGGATGCTGTGCCATTTGCACATAGAAAGAGACGCGATTTATAGTTGCCGTGAATGCAAATCTAAAATAAGCATTTTTATTATATTTTTGTGTTATAAAATAATGCTTAAACATCTCTTAGTTAGAAATTTTATTTTCTCTTAATTCTTAATAATAAAAAAATAAACAGCCAAAAATATGTGATGTATCATTTGGATCATGTAAAGGTGAAACTTACTGGTTCTTAAAACACTCAGCAAAAGAAAACACTTCACGCTCACAGATATTCGTGATATGGGAAATATATTGTTGGAGATTGACTATCAATTCACCAATAGAATAAATTTGTTTTTTTCAGGATATCTTGATGGTTTTTTGTTATTTGCGCTACCTGTTTCTGCAAATTTAGCTACAAGTTACCTAAGATATTTTCTACAGATCTCGTGAAAATTTCGTCCTGCGTCATAAATAAAAATATTTTAGTGGGATTCTTCTGTTTAGAACAAAACGTTTATTCTGTGTGTTTTTCATTGTCAACAACCAAAGATATCTGAGGCTGACTTAGAGCTTCAAATTGATGAAAGGCAAGCCACCTCTTCCCATTTAAAGTTATATTCAAGAATGGTACCTAGCGGCTCTCCGAAAAATTTTAAACGCCAATTGTAGGCGTATAGTACGTCAGAAATTGGCTACTTGCTGGTAGTACCAATTTTATTTGCTTTTCCTCAATACATTACTTTTCCGCTCATTTCGTTTTCGTCCAACCTGTAGCTCTACGAATTTTGTTTTTACCTAAATTGTCTTAAAATCATCCTATAAGTATTCTGGATCCAGAGAAGTACCTTATTGAATTAAACAAATTGCTTTGGTTTTGAACTTTTGAATTTATTTCTGGGATTAATCTTTTGAGTTTTAACGATATCAAATTGAATAGCAGGACATTTCTTCTGTAAACCTAATTTTATTGAAAATTGTAATCATCAGAACAACTCTATCAGACAAATCAAATAGATTTGATGTGGCTATGTGTTATCAAGTATGGTACAGTTAAGCCAAAAGTTTTCAGGCAGTAGTTTTTTCTCCATGTAAAATATACTTTAGTTACCTGTTCCATTTCTTAAAAATCAAGTAGATACATTGTGCATTCATGTCAGCATCGTAACAACTTTTTAAAATGCCAAATTTAACTCAACAACAAAAAACACTGGTAGCCGATTAAATTCAGGACCGCTTGAGTGAGAGAACGGTTACAGAAGGGCACATCATAACAAAAAGTACAACGCATTATGTTAAAACGAAATTGGAAGAAACACATTCTTTAGTAAGAAGGCAATTTAGTGACCATCCAAATAAAACAACTTGGTGGAAGTTTTGTCAAGGAATCCCTTCAAGACAAGAAAGCGCTTCCCGGGCTTACAGATGAAAAAGTCTTTCAGTCTTGCTAGAATGAGGGACTCCATGTGTACAGGCCTCCAAACACCCATTTTGAGGGAAGATATACCCAAGGAGTACAAAACAGCGGCCGATATTTGGCTAATGTTTGGGGGTTGATGAGTGCAGAAGTTCTTGGAATATGCCAGTTTATTCGAGAACAGCAAAATGTAACTGGATATTCTAGAAGTATTTCGCAACAGAAACTTTATTTATCAACAAGATAACTGTCCCGTTCATACAGCCCGACGCATAAGAGTAAAAACAGCGAAGTATTATAGTTCTGCCATGGCCTTCGCGTAGCCTTGATATTAATGCTATGGAAAACATTTGGGGCATTTTGGTGAAAAAAAAATTATGTGAAAAACAACTGTCAGCAGCAAAATGTTAATAAATTAAAGCAGAAAATTCAAGAGGGGTGGTAATGAATAAACCCAAACTACGCCCGTGCTTTTTTGATAACGTCGATGCCCAGAAGGCTTAACTCCGTATTGGATAAAAATGGGGCATCACTAAAATATTGGAAATTGGAATCTATACTCTTAGTATATATAATTATCGTTTCACTGTTTCTTGTTATTGCTTCGCTTTTTATTAATTAAGTATATTCATTTTATTTTTTTTTCAGTATCACATTATTTACGAAAACAAAATCGTACAATACTTGGGCTTTTGTACCTATATTTAAGCATTAAAGGTAGAACAAGTTTAAACTGGCCGTTTACCAACCTCCATGAAAATGTTAAATTTTGACAGTCGTACTGGCTAAAAACCAGAGAGGAAGAAAACATAAAAGGAGAGGCGACAGCTGCATGTCAATCGATTTTATATGTGCATGTCCAAGCACATAGTTATTTATTATTTTTGGGCACAAAGTGTATAATTGTCAGAATCAAAACATCGTCAGCCGATTTCAGGTGATCATTAGCTTAAAATATTTTTCTCCCGATACTTAGTTGTATTGTTGTTAACGGAGCAGAGTCAAGGTCACCAAAAACGGGTACACCAACATGAAAGGCGCCTACGCTTATTATTGTTGCCTCTCCTTTAATTTTTTTTCTCTGCAAAAACTTCTGGCTGTTACTGTCTATACATTTAAAGTTCCCGCCCATCAACATTTTCATTTAGATTTAGTGATTTGTTAGAATTACAGCTTCGAGGAAACTGATCTTTTTTAAAATAAATATAAACTTTAAGTCCAAAATGTGATAAAAGTTGCTTGCAAAAATATTATAATAACTACATAAACTGCGGACCTACCTATAAAGAAACATGGAATAATAGGAAAGTAATTCACATGGATATCCATATATCCCCAAGATCCTCTCCACGAGAGTACCACCAGGGGTGTAACCACAAAGACGGATAGCAAAATGTCCACTACACTTAAAACCGGCGCACTAGGCTTATTTTTACTTTCTTGTCGCACTATAACTACTTTCTGTAACCCATTTCCTAAAAGTTTTCCTTCAGCTTCAATTTTATTAAATTCCATTTTGTTTGACGGATACAAATAGACCGACTCTTGTAAAATTCGAATATCAACTCCATATCAATTTATACTTTTACTTCATAATCCTAAGCTGAACAGCAAACATAGAAATGTGCTCAACTAATAAACAAGACAAATATTTACAAGATTTTTGCTTTTGTGAGTGTTGTTAACATAACTTTGATTTAATCTATATGGCACTTCATGTGAAAAAGCAATAGCGATTATATGTATCTACTAATTATAGGTATTAATATTACTAGGGCCAATTTGAGTAAGTATGACTTAATTTATATATTGCGTTAGAATGCTATTATGTATTTGATCTAAAGGCTGATAACCTAACCGTCCGATAAAGTTACAAAATGTTTGTTGTAATAAAATTGCTTTTTTACAAGATGTAAAATGAAATAATAAATAAAGACGGCAAACTATATCGTTATTGGCCACCTAACAATGTTTAAACGTTTTTAAATTACTTGTAAATAATTAAGCGCCCAGCTAAATGTCTTAAATTTATTCCCCAATACTGTTGAATATACTGCTAGCTTTGTGTCGTTTTAATTTTTAACCTTAAATTGTTATTGGCGGTTTAGCGTTTAGAAATTTTTTAAGGAAAAGTTTTCAAAAAGTATAAGAATGACAGTGCTAAAAGTAAGTATAATTTACAAGGCGTAATATTATTCATCAAACTAATACTTTATGTAATGTAAGTAAACCTAAAACAACTAGCAAACGCAACCTGGTAACTTTAATGTGGATTCCTGGCCATAGAGGCATAGAGGGTGACGAAAAAACAGACTGCCTTGCGAAGGAAAGAGGTGGAACACCATATTATGGTCCAGAGCCCTACTGTGGCCTTATGAAGAGTTACATCACCGAAGAACTAAACAAATGGGAAAAAGACCAACTGTCGTCTTACACTCCAGGACTAAGACATGCGAAAAGGTGTATCACCATCTCTGCGAAAAGAGCATAACAGTTCTTAGACATGAACAGAGCAGATAGTAGAACTGTCGCCGGAGTTCCCACTGGACACTGCCCATTAAAATACCACCTAAAGACAATAGGCAAAGCAGAAGACGACCAATGCAGATTTTGCAATAATGCAGATTTTGCAATAATGCAACTGAAACCGCAGAACATCTACTCTGCCAGTGTCCAACCCAACTCTGCAAAAGACTTCCTTGATGGAGTACAGCTATCACCTCGAGAAGTAAGTCAACTACCTCCGAAGAGAAAAGCTTAGGAAAAAGCCTACGTCTCTTGGACACAAATTAAGTTGTAGAGTCATGCACTAAATATCTGAAAAGGTAGCAGTGCCGGGCGGTGGAAATTAGCCCAAACGACTCCCTAGCAATCAGCAATCTAGAATATTTTATGTGCTTTAATGAACATGAATTTTGATAGTTTTAAAACCTAAGTATGTCACAGGAGGCTAAATTGCAATAAAATTAGGTATATCATTCAATTAAAATTCATTATTGGTCATGCGGCCAATAACTGGTATGCATATTGAAGACATCGTACATAGGTTTTGGCCACTAATTTTATTCTAGGGTCAGTTTCTCAATTGATGCTAATAAACCCTCGGGCTAACCTAGAAACTTTATGTATTGCAGATTTGTGATGTAAAATTTGCCAAAAATTACGTTTCTAGATTAGCCCCTGAAATTCAACGCCTTAGCGACTAGTCTAGTCTAACCCTGCATCTGACATGCATATAGATTTATGGGTAACACAAAAGTCAATATTGTGGGAGATAGCAAAAAGTCAAAGAAAATACTTGCCTTAGAGAAGGATTAGACTAAGACAGGGACATTATAGAAATCTGAAATGAAAATGAACCTGGTCATCATGATTCTTTGTTGTAACCTCAAGCAAAAGAAAGTAATATCGAGAAAATTGATAATGAAGTTTAAGATTGTATTGCAGAACCTGGTGCTTTAAAAAATCAATCAATCAATCAAGTCTCACTGATACATCACATTGGCAAAAATTCACGGTCCTTCACAAAGATACAACCGGGGGAGACATTGAAAATCCCGGAGCAGAATGCAACGCTTACTAAATTTGAGATCTGAGAAAACTCATAATTGTGTGGAAATATAATAGTTGATAAAAGTTTGGGTGAGATCAGGTTAGATTACGTAAGTTTACTTTACCAAAATATACCAAATAAATCCATTATACTTGAAGTTTCGTTCTTTTTTACAATATAAAACGTTATAAGTGTGGTTGAAAAAGCAAAGGAACATTTGCATTCGATTCGTCTGACGGTCTGACATTCCTCGATGTAACGATATGAGACACGACTAGTCTGTCGTGAGAAACTAAAAGTTACCCTCACCCACTCTTAACACAATCTAATGTAAAAAATGACTTTTAGCAGATTACGTAAGTTTAGTTTACCAAAATATACCACATAAATCCATATTACTTCAAGTTTCGATCGTTTTTACAATTTATAACATTAGTGGTGGTTGTAAAAACTGCATTCAATTCGTCTCTCAATCCTCGATCTAACGCGGTTAGTTTCACTTAGAATCAACTTATTTTAGTCATTTGAGTCGGTTCCAATACGTCAAAATAAATTTTAAAATATCTGGCTAGTTTTGGTTAGTCGTCTAATCAATATTCGGTTAGTTTCACATAGTCTCAACTTTTTTTACTGATTTGAGCCGGTTCCGTTACGTTATAATCAATTTTAATAAATTTGGCTAGTCGTTTAATCATCTTTCGGTTAGTTCAACTTAGTCTCAAATTATTTTACAGCTGGTTCCGATACGATATAATCAATTTTAATAGATTTGTTTAGTTTTGATTTATTAGTCATCTAATCAACTTTCGGTTAGTTTTACTTAGTCTCAAATTATTTTAGTTATTTGAGTCGGTTCCGATACGTTATAATCAATTTTAATAAATTTGGTTAGTTTTGGTTAGCCGTCTAATCAACTATCGGTTTGTTTCACTTAGTCTCAATTTATTTTACTTATTTGAGCTGGTTCCGATACGTTACAATCAATTTTAATAGATTTGGTTAGTTTTGGTTTATCGTCTAACCGAATTTGGGTTAGCTTCACTTAGTCTCAACTTATTTTAGTCATTTGAGTCGGTTCCGATACGTTATAATTAAGGTTTTTAAATTTGGTTAGTTTTTGTAAGTCGTCTAATCAACTTCCGGTTAGTTTCGCTAAGTCTCAATTTACTTTAGTCGTTTGAGTCGGTGCCGATTCGTTATAATCAATTTTAATAGATTGGATTAGTTTGGGTTAGTTGTCTAATCAACTTTTGATTAGTTTTACTAAGTCTCAACTTGTTTTACTTATTTGAGGTGGTTCAGATACGCTACAATCAATTTTAATAGATTTGGTTAATTTTGGTTAGTCATCTAATCAACTTGCGGTTAATTTTCCCTTCTTAGATCTGTGGTTAGTTTCACTTAGTCTCAACCTATTTTAGTCATTTGAGTCGGTTCTGATACGTTATAATCAAGTTTAATAAATTTGGTTAGTTGTCTAATCAACTTCCGGTTAGTTTCACTTAGTCTCAAGTTATTTTACTTACTTGAGCCAGTTCCTATACCTTATAATGAGTTTTAATAGATTTGGATAGTTTTGGTTAGTCGTCTAATCAACTTTCGGTTAGTATCAAATAGTCTCAACTTATTTTAGTCATTTGAACTGGTTCTGATACCTTCTAATCAATTTTAATAGATTTGGTTAATTTTGGTTCGTCGTCCAATCAACTTTCGGTTATTTGCACTTAGTGTCAATTTATTTTACTTATTTATAATCAGTTATGCATAAACCGTGTGTGACGTTCACTAAAATTTTTCGTGTCGTGATGCGACCTTGGAAACTCACTGTCAAGAAACCAAAGTATTCATCTGAACCGGCTCCGATACGTTATAGTCAAATATAACGTTTCTGGTTAGTTTTCGTTAGTCGCGAAAATTCGGTTCGTTTTTTTTAGTTTTACTTACTTTAATTTGTGTAACCTATTTCGATACATTTTAGCCCGTTTTGGTGCTTTTGGTCACTTTTGATTAGTTTTGGATAGTCATTCAATCAACTTTCCGATATGTTATAACCAATTTCAATGTTTTTGGTTAATTTTGGTTAGTTGCCAAAATTCGGTTAATTTCAGTTATTTTTAACTTACTATAATATTTTTAATCTGTTTCGATACGTTTTAGCCATATTTGGTGCTTTTGGTTAGTTTGAGTTAGATTGGGTTAGGTTGGGTTAGATAGTCGTCGTGGGTATTCGTTCAATCAATATTCAGTTAATTTCAGTTAGTTTTAATTTTAGTCATTTCAATCGACGCCGATACGTTATAATCGAATTTATTATGTTTGGGTAGTTTTGGTTAGTCGCCAAAATTCGGTTCGTTTCGATTGTATTTAACTTACTTTAATATTTTTAATCTGTTCCGATATGTTTTAGCCTTTTTAGGAGCTTTTGGTTACTTTCGGTTAGTCGTTGAATCAACTTTCGGTTAGTTTTAGTTAGTTCCAATTTATTTTAGTAATTTGATCTGGATCCGATAGGTTATAACCAATTTTAATTTTTATGGTTAATTTTGGTTATTCGCCAAATTTCGGTTACTTTGAGTTAGTTTTAACTTACTTTTATTTTTTTAATTTGTTCCGATTCATTTTAACCCTTTTTGTGCTTTTGGTTACTTTTAGTTAGTTTGGGTTAGTTTGGGTTAGTCGTTCAATCAACTTTCGGTTAGTTCTAGTTAGCTTTAATTTATTTTTGTCATTTGAACAGATTTCGTCCTCAGAAACAGACTACACGATCTCTCACGTATATTACGTGATGTGCCAAATGTAGCATGCACTTTTTCGTGATTTGATACCCCATAATAGGATAACAAAAACATTTCCAATGTTAAAACACCAGGAAGAAAAGGAATTATAAAAATTGAAAGACTGCCTTTTGTTCTTAGATATTCAAACTGGAAAAAGTTTCTAAAGGAAAAATTGGAAATTTAAAAGGCAGAGCAAGAAATAAAGGAAGCCCGCAATATAAAAAGATCGTAAAAGAAAATTTAAACTGACGCAAAGGAAAATAAAAGCAAAGATAGGATTAAAAGCTAAAGGGACGAAGGTGAAAACAACCCACTTGGTAGCAAAAAAAGATTGTGCTCAACAAACTAGTAGTAAAACAAAATACTTTTTCTACGGAAGCTAGCACTAGTGGAACCAACACATAAGAAATAATATACCATTATATATAATAAAAATGGTGTTTACCGACACTGCAGATGATTTTTAAAAGTCTGGTGATTGTTATGAATTTCTGATTAATCTTAGAGTTATGGTTAAAATCTGCTTCATTTGCACAAACAATATTACCATTTTGCGTTGTTGCAAGTTGTAAAGGGTGCTCTAGGAACCAAAACACCTGCATTATTAGAATGAACCCTCATTTTCATAAATTAAAAACATTCTATTTTGTAAAACATGTCATAGAAAAATGAGTTAATATAAAAAGTTTTAATTTTTTTCCTTATTACAAAAAATTTGATATTTTTTTCTTAGCATAAGAATTTGTATTTTTGTGTCAAAAATAAAAAATAAATCCATTTTTATTGGTTTGTAGAATTATTTAGCGCGGCCAATCACTGGTATCTCAATGGCCAATAAAAAAAGTGACAAATGACATTTAACATTATTTCCATTTTTAGTTCAATAAAGTTTTAATTCTATATTTCCTTACAAAAATTATAGTCAAAACGTCAAAACATTGAATTGTCAAAAAAATTTTAAAAATCAATTTAATTTTAAATAATAAAATTTTAATAAACTCAATCCCTTAAGTGGCCAATAACTGAATTGCTTACCCTACCTAACCCCCAAGTATTTCGACTTATTTCCAGAAGTATTACTTAACCTTCCGCCATTTCCATTAGGCTTCAGTACATAATATTACCTTAGTATCCCAAAATAGTCCCTTTGAAGCCAGGTCCAAAAGTCCCTTTAATGATTTTTTTGTGGAAGTGCCATTACGGGAATGTTAACTATAACATATAAAATGTTGAAAAATTTTGGTGTGTGGTCCTCTCAATGTTCGCTTAATAAGTTCTGTTATCTAATGGAACTAATTGATTGCTCTACATGTCACTTCTAACAACCAAGCTGAATATTAAAGCAAACCGCGTGGGAATTTCACGCTTAGCAATACGCTCAGGTTTACGTATAATCAGAAAGTTCTCTCGACAATCAGGAATTTGAGAGGTAGTTTGCTAACTGGTCTGGTTTATCTGAAAGTTAGGTTATCAGCCTTTGCTATCAGTTTCAGATCAAATACATAATAGCATTCTAATGCAATATATAAATTAAATCATACTTACTCAAATTGGACCTAGTAATATTAATACCTATAATTAGTAGATACATGTAATCGCGATTGCTTTTTCACGTGAAGTGTCATATTGATGGTGAGCAACTATATGATTACCCATCGTTTTATATCCATAACCAATTGCGATATCAATTGTACGCTATTTCCTCTTTGTAAAAGTAATCGGCTTCATCGTATCCATCTTTTGTTCATACAGACTCTGCTGCTTCATTGCTACCATGAGTACTTGAAGATCAGGGTGCTTGAAACTGTTCGCGTAAAGCTGGGGTAATAAAAAGCTGTATATAAGTTACTGACGATTAGAATAATTATCATATTACCCTGATAAGTAGTTACTAGTAAGTAGTACTTTTAAGACCTTTTCCGGCAATTCCAATAGAATTTTATAAATTTTATTTTTAGTATAGTACCCTTTGCATTGAAATCTAATGGTATTAACTCCAGTTATTATTAAGTGACGTATTAGGATATTGATATTTTCTTCAACTAATAAGTTATGGATTAGTTTTCTTTTCCAGAAGAATTAAGTATAATTTTACAACCGCAAGTATGCGCAGGCTGCTCAGGTGATAGCCAAACCTCATCTCGCAATAATCTTGACTAGATACAATTTTTTTTACCATCCATTTGAAAGATCAGTCAGAAGAAATATTAAGAGAAGTATTGAAGATGTCATATAATTCAGCATCAATATAAAGAGGGAAAGTTGAAATACTGCAGTTCTAAACATTGCGATATATTATGGTTTCATAATGAAATATTGGGAAATTAATTTCTATAATATCTTGCTAAATTTAGAATCTTGACACTGTACTTTATGAGCATATTATAACACATGCGCTATTAACGTGTATTTCTATCAATCATTGCTAAACCTAAATCACGTAATATGATCATTTGCCACATTGGTCTGTCTGACCAGGAAAAAACATTAAATAGGGTAAGCATCAGCATACCCATGAATTGATCAAGTTCTTATCAGTTTGGAAAAAGTTTAAAATTGCTAACTAAACACAGAAGAAACGGAAGGATCGGCGATACGCTACTCCAGTTATAACTGCTAAACTTTCGAAATATTAACCTCCAATCACAACCCTTTGCTTTCTTCTCACTAAATAACAACATCTAAGAAACTAAAAAAATTCAACGCATTATCAATAAAAACAATATGCTTTAACATTGTTTACAGGACACCATGATCCACTGTGTAAAACCTTGGAAAAGTGCAACAAAACGAGTAGTGCCGTCGAAATTCTTGTCTCTCGAGTAGTCTAGGGATCTCTCGCTCTATATTTTTAATTAATTTTTTTCTCCGAGAGG
>MU181956.1:670176-688823 GCA_016904865.1 Pissodes strobi
TTATATGGTTTTGCGATGCCTCTCAACCTTTACTTTTAACTTGAGTTACATAAATTTTTTATTACTACTAAATTCACTCTAGGTCACTCTCAAACTAATCAAAACTTGATAACAGTTTGTGTTGTAGCAATCTAAAGCTTATTTTTCTGCTTCGTATCTGTAACTGGCTTTGCCTCTATTTGCGAATAGTGTGTTGTCAACTTTTCACTCAGTTTGTCAAACTCTACAATATACATAAAGTGTACAAAGTGTATTCAAGCTTATGCATTAATATTGAATAACTTGAACGGAAGTTTTGTTTACTCATTGCTAGAAACTACTTGAAATCCCACTCCCCGACATAATCAAACTTAATGTCAAAACAGAACATTTGGGAATTTAACACACAACTGCCAAGTTAGATTTACCGTAACTGCATATAATTGCAAAAGTTCTCTAGTAAACTGAAGTGATTAGTAGGTTAGGTGGAATTCGACTACCGACTACTATTAAATAAAAGAAACTCTTTTTCTCATTTCGTATGAAGGCCGCAGAATTTGCATGCGTTTTGTTGGTTGCTACCTATCATAAATATTGAGTTAGTTAAAGTTTCCTTACTTTACAGTTTACATTATATAAGCAAAGAATATTCTAATCGTAGTAGAATATTCTTTGATATAAGCCATTAGTTATGTAGGTACCACAGTCACAAGACCTATTTATAAAGCAAAATAAATTTAGCAAATCACTAAACAAGATTATTACATTATCACAAAAGAAAATGAATTAAGTGAATAAATAAAATGAGTTGTTACAATGGCCTAAACATCCTGCACATTATTAATCACATTTTTATTCGAACATTTTATTCTTCCCAACTTATTCGGGAGACGAGATAGATACTCATGAATAACCATGATCCAAAAATGCATTATTAATGTACATAACACTCTACAATAAACACTGCTAGAAAAGTCAGTATATATGTTGTTCAATTAACCAATCTTCAATAATTACTACAACTTCTAAAGTCGCTAAATACTATCCGCCATAGCCGCGTTGAGATCCAGACAACTCGTCAAAAGATAATTCGCCGAAGATATTTGCCGAAAGATGATTAGACGAATATGACAATTCGTCAAGTATTATGATTGACCGGTAACAATAATTATTGGCATTATACGATAATTCGCAATATGGAAATTCGATCAATGGACAATAGACCGAATGGCAACTGGCCTGCTTTCTTAACACAGCTGGCTGATAGTTAGAATTCATACTGAAGTTAGACCATAATATTTGGTATACAAATCCTCACTTTCTGTTATAACAACAATTAGCTATCCTCGATTAGCCTGGTAAATTTTTTCAATTTATAAAATTTTCTGGACAAGTATCATTAGCAGTTTGGCTGCAATATAACACACAGAAAGTACTTTCTTTACTGGCATCTGGATCTTCTTAATAACTGCGCATATCATAAGTGATTAAAATAAGACATTTCAGCCATGAACAAAAGGTATTAGTTATGCGAAATTATACCCTAACCCAAACAAAAGCGCAAAATTTTAAAATTTTGAGAGCAGAGTGACTTCAAAAGATATTAACAACAGATAATAAATATTATGGTAGGTGGGATGCTAACACATTTGCTGCTGTGGGCAAAGCATATGCGACAGGTTGCGACCATGAATTTCTTCCGTTTTGTTTATTTTTTTATCATATCAGATCATTTGCATATACATTCGCTTTTTCTTAGAATCTAAGGTATTCAAATGAGCGGTGTGTTTAAAACCACATGACAATAGTCATGTTGTCACATTTACAAAACTTTATTAAAAACGAAATAACCACTTTCCATAAAAATCGACTTGAAAATCGCCATAACTTTTACTATTACTCGGATCAAAATCCAAGGATTTTTAGGTATATCGATCCACAACATAGATGGTCAATTAATGAGTGATGCAGCATTATAATTTAATTTAAATAATTAAGCTAGTTAGTTTATTTAATTTAATTAATGTAATTATTTTCATTAATTAATATTAATTTAATTACATTAAATTTAATTTAAATTGCATGTACTTTAAGAGTCTAAACAGTTTCGTAGATATTCATCTAAAATTAGACGAACACAACTACCAAATGGCGGATATGGCGGATAGAATCTATCGACTTTACAAGTTGTAGCGATTATTGAATATTGGCTAATAGAACAGTACAATATATGTACTACTTTTCTACCAGTGCAGTGTTTAATAATGAATTTTTTGTTAATGGATTTTCAACTCGTCTCCCGGATAACTTGAGAAGATTAAAATGTTAGAATAAAATGTAATTTATAATGTGCAGGATTATTAAACTGCTTTAATAGTTCATTTTATTTATCTACTAAATGGTTTTTTTTGTGATAATATGATAATCTTGTTTTGTGATTTGCTTAATGCATTTTGCTTCATAAATTGGTCTTGATGCATGCAAGAACGAATTATTTAATCTAATTATAGTATAGTACTTCTGACTGAGACCTGGGCTATGCTCTGGTGAATATTTCATTATAATAATAATTGGTAAACTCATATAGATTTTTCTGTACCTATATATTACTAATGCCTCACAGAACGTAAACTATAAGCCAATAAAAACTTACTAAACCGCCTATTAACTTCCTTAATATTTACGATATGGACTTTTATAAGTAGTAACCAGCAAGTCGAATGCAAAAGAGAATATTTTATTTAATTTAATCGGTAGTCGAATCTCACCTGCTGTACTATAGTTTACTATAGAAGTTTTGTAATTATATGCAGTTACAGTAAATCTAGCTTGGCAGTTGTGTGTTAAATTCCCAAACGTTTTGTTTTACATTATGTTTGTTTATGTCGGAGAGTGGGATTTCAAATATTTTCCAGCAATGAGTAAACAAAACTTCCGTTGTAGTTATTCAATATTAATGCATAAGCTTGAATATACTTTGTACACATTATGTCTATGGTAGAGCTTGATACACTGAGTGAAAAGTTGACAAATGACCTATTCGTTAATAAAGGCAAAGCAAATTTCAAATATCGATTTTTGAAGTACATGTATTGTAACCTAACTTTTAATTTAATTTAATTAATTTAATTACACTCTATATAATTTAGATTACTCAGACTTGGTCAACGAGACATTCACACCTTACTTGATAAGTTTCTAGTTTAAATCTGACAGTGGCAAACGTTTGTTCTTCTTTGACGTAAATCTAGAACAGAAGCAGATTCCGTCTCAAACACCTTTCGTTTAAAATACCCCCCATGCAAAGAAGTCTAACGGAGTCAAATCGGGTGAGAGGTCCGGCTATTTTGTAAAACTCTGACGACCAATTCCATGACCATGGAAATTAATACCTACACAGTTAGGCACACCTCAGTAATATGAAGAAGCTCCCCTTGAAATAAAATTTCTATATTGAGCTATTGAATTCGCCTCAATGACTTCAGTGATGAGGGGGTCGATGGGATTTTCCAGCATATCCATACTAAAACAGAGTTTTATCCACAATACTAGTGCTTCGGTCTCGACAAGACTAGTCTCGATCTCGTCTCGTCTCGTCTCGAAATTCGACACCGATACCGCGACGAGACTAGGAATTATAACTCGAGACCGAGACTTCTAGGTTCGAGACTGAGAGTCTCGTCACGTTAGTCTCAATAGTCTCGAGTCTCGAGTGTTGAAATAAAAATAATTTATAAGTAGGATAGTACGAAAATAATGGTTTGTTTTTTTTAATTATAGGTAACGTACAAAAAATAAAAAGCATTTAAGTACACGAAAATCAAAGAAATCTAGGAAAATATGCACGTATCTAAAGTACAATTTACTAGTTACCTACCTATATTTATGAGTAACGCAAAAAAAAATTCAAAACAAGTCTAAATTATAGGTAACGTACAAAACTAAAAAATATATAAGTACACCAAAATCAAAGAAATCTAGGAAAGTATGTACAGGGTGTCCCAAATTCGAGCCTCATCTTTGGGATCTCGGAAACTAGAAGAGATACAAGGTCGGTTAAATGGGAGCAAAGTTGCGCAATTTGATGTTGATCAAAATGCCACCTTTAAAGTTTTAAAATTCCAAAGATTTTTGGATAAAAGCGAATATTTGCGATTCCATTTTTATGCTTTAATGACTCTATTTGAATAGATATCAAAATAAATTTGACATTCTAAGTGTTACTTTTTCTGTCCTACAAGATGATGTTATCAGATTTTCAAACCGACGTGACGTTTAGTCTTCGAGCTGCCATCATTAACTTGTTTTTTTAAATACGGCCCTGGATTTTTTATTACAGATTTTAAGAGCTTCTAAGGTCCCAAAAGCAATGATGTATCGAACTTGTTCGAAAAATTCATATTAATGGCATTTTTCATAAGAACTCATGTGTTATCAGGATATCATTAAAATGATTTTTTCGAGAAAGTGCGATACGATATATCATTCGTTCTGGCACATCAAATGTTCTTAAAAGGTAATATTAAAAAATCCACTACTTTCTGTCTCTCTCTAAGACATGAGTTCTTATGGAAAATGCCAATACTACGAATTTTTTGAATAAGTGCTAAACATCTTTGGTTTTGAGACCTTAGAAGCTCTTAAAATCCGTAATAAAAAATCCAGGACCGTATTTAAAAAAGCAAAGTTAATGATGGCAGCTCGAAGACGAAACGTCGGTTTGAAAATCTGATAGCAACATCTTGAAGAACAGAAAAAGTAGCAATGAGAATGTGGAATTTATTTTTTTATATCCATTCAAATAGAGTCATAAAAAATAAAAATAAAATCGAGAATATTCGGTTTTTACAAATTCTTCGGAAGTATTTGGTATTTTTAAACTTGAAAGGTGGCATTACCTGCATTTAACCGACCTTGTATATCTTTTAGTTTCCGAGATCTCAATGATGAGGCTCGAATTTGGGACACCCTGTACAGGGTTATTGGTCATATTTTCACCGCCCATCTAGCTACCCTGTAATCCTGACCTAACTCCCTTAGATACATTCCTGTCGGGTGCTCTAAAAACAAAGTAAATTCGTTCAATAATTTAAACATAAATGATATAGAAAACGTTATTAGGCAAGAAATAATTAATATTAACAATTACGATCAAGCTTCTATTCATGGTGCTTTGGAGAAATTGAAGTGGGGTTACAGATTGAAGAAAATCGAGGCCATTATGAGCATTACATCGTTAATATCCCAATTTACTTAAAGTATAGGCCCAAACTAACCCAAACTCAACCGTAAAATGAAAAGAATGAAGGTAGCATTTCTTTTGCCATTGTATATTAATTTCCTATAAAAGAAAGCTATTAGTAACATAAGTTTCAATTTCCTTTTAAATTTTATGACTTGCTAAGCACAAAACAACCGACAATTATTGGTATGGATATACGAAACTTAGAAACATATTTTTTATATTCAAATCAAAATAATTCAAGAATAGTTGGAAGGTAGGTATAGGATATGGTATATGAAACATGCCTAGAATATTTTGAGGAATCCAAAATTCGAATAATACATAGGGTGTTTCATTTAATTTTTTTTTAAATGTATATATGTTTGGTTTATTACCTACTTATGGGACACCCGGTATATGAAATATCAATTTTAAAGGAAACTACATCCAACTAGCTACATTATTTGTATTTAATATGCTTTTTTTTTAAAGTTTAAAATAAAATAGCTAGATGGGCAGTGAAAATATAACCAATATCCCTGTACGTATCTAAAGTACAATTTACTAGTTGCCTACCTATATTTATGAGTAACCCAAAAAAATTGAAAACAGGTCTTATAGAGCTTATAATAATTTCAAATTTACCCACCCGCCGGGGATTTACCTAAAAACTATAGACTAGCCAGAGAAGCGTTACTATACAGTATTTTTCTATTTTAATATGCATTTTAGTTTATTTTTTCTTATGAAAAAAGTAGTTTATTTACACAGGTAGGTATGTTAAAAGTAAACTTAATCCTTTCAAACAGAATGCTTCACTTGCAGCCAATAGCTAATAATCTTTCTGCTCTCTGCCAGGTTTATTTACAATTATTTCCATTTTTTGCTCAGGAATGCGCGTCATGAAAGAGTTCTTATTTTTACTTTCGAAAATATAAAATATTATGTAGAGGAGACTATTCTGACTACAGTAACTACTCTACTCTCTGATATTTTTTTACTTGCCAACCTCCCTAACTATTTTGTTACCACTATAAAGATTTTTTTGTGACTTTGTTGTTTAAATTAATTTTGCTTAAAAAAATCGTTAGCATCATCAGAAGATGATTAAAAATTTTCTTTTAGTTTCAATCATCTCCTGATGATGCTAACATGGTTAGTAAAACGCGCGTCGAGTGCAAAAAATCTGTTTCGGTATTGTGGATAAAACTCCGTTTTAGTGCATTTTGCCGAAGGTTCCAAACCCCAACATAGCATATCCATATACAATTCTCCTGTTTTGTTCGATGGATAACGAGTTAAACCAAAGATGTCAATGACGGATAAAGTTTTCGCTTTTAAAAAAACCAAGATAAAGTTGGTAAATAAGTGTCATCATTGTAAAAAAAGCGTTACGGAAGTAGTGAAATGAAAAAGCCTAATAACTGCTTTCATCCGACCTGTTTAGTACATGCATCGAAGCAAAAAAATGCCGAGTGTGTTCACGAAATCGATTAGGTAAGAAAAGGATGTACAACAAAGTCAGTTTAAAGCCTGACAATCTGCAAGAGCTTTTTACTGTTTTATTGTATTTGCTAACCATTTTCATTTTTAGTTTTTTGCTTTTCTTGAAAACGGTGTCCGAATAGACACCGAATCGACGAAACTAGGTACAAATTTCATTAGGGTCACTAAACTTGCACTTGTGCAGTTTACATCCTTGAGCCGGGGCCGAAGTGGCTCTATAACAATCCAAACAAAATTTCAATCATTTGTGGAGCAAAAGGCAATCAATTCCAGGGTAGGAGAGTGAATATAAATATTCCAAAGGGTTCCATGCTGGGCCAGATCCTGTTCTTAATTTATATCAAGGGCTGGCCCGCAAACGGGGGCAATGTACATTTTACCTTCTATGCCGAAGTTATGACTATTTCCTTTGCTGCAGACTCTCTAGAGGCTGATTATGCTGGATCATTGGACATGCAGGCGAAGGCTGAAGAATGGTTTGAGTAAAGTATGCTATTGCTGACTGGAGAGAAAACGAAAATAATGACTTTTGCAATGCGAGATGTGGATGACTATGTAGACAGGGCAATAAAGGCAGTAATCTTGGGATGTGACCCTAGATACGTGGCTACAGTCTGGGCCTCACATTGATTAGACTGTTGGAAAATTGACAAAGGGAGATGTTGTCAGTAATTTCTCAGATTGTGTCTCTTTGCCATTTCTGAAAATGGCATATTTTGCAGTCCTCCATTCGTACATGTCCAATTCAAGTTTGCCATAGGACCACGCATCAGGGGTTTACAGGTTCTTTACAATACAGCGGAGGGCAGTAAAGGTATTGGCACGCCTTGGATATAGCGATAATTGCAAGGAAGCTTATACTTCTCTTGGAACATTGAGGGTTGCTGCTTTATTTATGTTAGAGAATTTACTTTCGCAAAGAAAAAATCACAGTCCTTCACAAAGATGCAACCGGGGGAGACATTGAAAATGTCGAAGCAGAATGCAACGCTTACTAAATTTGAGATCTGAGAAAACTCATAATTGTGTGGAAATATATTAGTTGATAGAAGTTCGGGTGAGATCATGTTAGATTACGTAAGTTTACTTTACCAAAATATACCAAATAAATGCATATTACTTGAAGTTTCGTTCTTTTTTACAATTTATAACGGTATAAGTGTGGTTGAAAAAGCGAAAGACCATTTACATTCGATTCGTCTGACATTCCTCGATCTAACGATATGAGACATGAGTAGTCTGTCGTGAGAAACTAAAAGTCACCCTCACCCACCCTTAACACAATCGAATGTAAAAAATATCTTTTAGCAGAATACGTAACTTTACTTTACCAATATATACCACATAAATGCATATTACTTTAAGTTTCGATCGTTTTTACAATTTATAACATTAGAGGTGGTTGTAAAAACTGCATTCGATTCGTCTTTCAATCCCCGATCTAACGCGGTTAGTTTCACTTAGTATCAACTTTTTAGTCATTTGAGTCAGTTCTAATACGTTATAATCAATTTTAATAGATTTGGTTAGTTTTGGTTAGTCGTCTAATCAATTTTTGGTTAGTTTCACTTAGTATCAACTTTTTTACTTATTTGAGTCGGTTCCGTTACGTTATAATCAATTTTAATAGATTTGGTTAGTTTTGATTTATTAATCATCTAATCAACTTTCGGTTAGTTTCACTTGGTCTCAAGTTATTTTATTTTTTGAGCCAACTCCGATATGTTGTAACCAACTTCAATAGATTTGGCTAGTCATCCAAACAACTTTCGGTCAGCTTCACCTAGTCTAAACTTATTTTACTTATCTAAGCCGGTTTCGATACACTATACTCAATTTTAATATATTTGTTTAGATTTGGTTAATCGTCTAATCACCTTTCGGTTAGTTTCACTTAGTGTCAACTTATTTTAGTCATCTGAACCAGTTCCGACCCGTTATAATTTTAAAAGAATTGGTTAATTTTGGTTAGTCGTCCAATCAAGTTTCGGTTAGTTTCACTCAATCTCAACTTACTTTAGGCATTTGATCCGTTTCCGATACGTTATAAACAATTTTGATGGATTGGGTTACTTTTGGTTAGTCGTCAACTCAAATTTCGGTTAGTTTCACTTAATATCAACTTATTTTAGTCATTACGATACGTTATATTCATTACTAAGACTAAACTTATTTTACTTATTTCAGCTGGTTCCGATACGTTATAATCAATTTTAATAGATTTGGTTAGTTTTGGTTAGTCGGCTAATCAACTTTCGGTTAGATTCACTTAATATCAACTTATTTTAGTATTTTGAACCGGTTACGATACGTTATAATCAATTTTAATAGATTTGGTTAGTCTTGGTTAATCGTCGAATCAACTTCCGGGTATTTTCACTTAGTCTTAACTTATTTTAGTCATTTGAGTCAGTTGCGATACGTTATAATCAATTTTAATAAATTTTGTTAGTATTGGATAATTGTGGAATCAACTTCCCGGTTGTTTCACTTAGCCTCAACTTATTTCACTTATTTGAGCCGGCTCCGATACGTTATAATCATTTTTAATAGATTTGGTTCGTTTTGGTTAGTTATCTAATCAACTTTCGGTTAGTTTCACTTAGTCTCATCTTATTTTATTTATTTGAGTCGGTTCCGATACATTATAATCAATTTTAATAGTTCTGGTTAGTCGTCTAATCAAGTTTCGGTTAGTTTCACTTAGTCTCAACTTATTTTACTTATTTGAGCTGGTTCTGATACGTTATAATCAATTTTAATAGATTTGGTCAGTTTTGGTTAGTCGTCTAATCAACTTTCGGTTAGTTTCATTTAGTCTCAACTTATTTTAGTCATTTGAGTTGGTTCCGACACGTTATAATTAAGTTTAATAATTTTGGTTAGCTTTGGTTAGTCGTCTAATCAACTTCCGGTTAGTTTCACTTATTCTTTACTTATTTTAGTCATTTCAGTCGGTTTCGATACGTTATAATCAATATTAATAGATTTGGTTGGTTTGGGTTAGTCGTCTAATCAACTTTTGGTTAGTTTCACTTAGTCTCAATTTATTTCACTTATTTGAGCTGGTTCTGATACGTTATAGTCAATTTTAATAGATTTGGTTAATTTTGGTTTGTCGTCTAATCAACTTGCGGTTAATTTCTCCTTCCTAGATCTGTGGTTAGTTTCACTTAGTCTCAACCTATTTTAGTCATTTGAGTCAGTTCCGATACGTTATAATCAAGTTTAATAAATCTGGTTAGTTTTGGTTAGTCAACTTCCGGTTAGTTTCACTTAGCCTCAATCTATTTTACTTACTTGAGCCGGTTCCGATACGTTATAATGAGTTTTAATAGATTTGGTTAGTTTTGGTTAGTCGTCCAATCAACTTTCGGTTATTTTCACTTAGCGGCGGCTACAGCCAAGGAAAAAGCAAACATGCTCGCCAAAATGTTTTCATCGCACTCTACCTTAGACGTGCCCCAAGGCAGGACTCTCCCCATTATACCGAACATCAACACTACCATGGCAGAAGTCAAGTTTTCTCACCGTGATATTCGCAAAATCCTTAAAGAACTAGATACGCAAAAGGCATCGGGACCGGACGGAATACCTGCCATCGTGCTAAAGAACTGCGCCAACGAATTAACACCCATTTTGTCCAGGCTTTTTTCTCTTTCTTACAGAAAAGGGATTTACCCATCCTCTTGGAAAGTCGCTCGAGTGCAACCTGTTCCAAAAAAAGGCAAGAAAACCACGCCCTCAAACTATCGCCCAATTGCCTTGCTTCCAATAATCTCCAAAGTCATGGAACGTGTAGTCAACCAGCAACTACTCAAGTACCTCGAGAGCAACAGAATAATCAGCGATAATCAATACAGCTTTCGCAAAGATAGATCGACAGAAGATATATTGGCCTATGTCTCTCATATATGGAGTAGGGCAATTGAAAACTACGGAGAGTCTCGAGCGATTGCGTTGGATATTTCAAGGGCATTCGACAGAGTTTGGCATGACGGACTACTCAACAAACTGCCGTCCTTGGGACTGCCCGCCTCTCTCTGCAGCTGGCTGGCCAGTTTCCTTAAGAACCGATCCCTACACGTTGCAGTCGATGGACATATCTCGGACACATTCACTATCAATGCGGGCGTGCCTCAGGGCGCAATACTTTCACCAACTCTGTTCCTCATCTATATTAATGACCTGCTGATCGAAACGAATAATCCTGTTTACAGTTTTGCAGATGACAGTACCCTTGTCTCCCACTTTAGATCAGAAAAACCCTTACCAGCGACTGAGACTCATCACCGCAGACAGGAGCAGATTACAGCAATTAATCAAGACCTGGAGAAAGTTCAAATTTGGGGCGACCGAAATTTGGTCCAGTTCAATGCAGCAAAAACCCAAGCAGCAACGTTTACTAAGAGGGCCAATACAGCGGGCCCTGACATCATTATGGCAGGATCGACCATTCCTTCATCCTCGTCAATCGGGCTGCTGGGTGTCTCGGTCAACAGCAATATGTCATGGCATGACCATGTTGCTAACATCGCAAAATCAGCTTGGTGCGCTATTTCGCAACAAAAAACTCTATACACCGCAGCAGTTGCTCTTGCTGTACAAAGCGCAAATAAGACCGTGCTTAGAATATTGCTCACATATCTGGGGTGCCGCACCAAAGCATACCCTAAAGCTGCTGGATTCCATTCAGAAGAGGGCTGTGCGTCTCGTCGGCGATCCGGAGTTGACCCGGAATCTGGATAGTCTGGAACATCGCAGACATGTGGCCGAGATGTTTCTGTTTTACAGATACTTTCACGGCAGATGTTCCCAGGATTTGGCCCGCATAATCCCGCCCCTGGCAACTCCTGTCAGACAGTCCGGACAGACGGCAGGAGCGCAACAGTTCGTCGTACAACTAGAAACACCTAGAACATCGCTTTACCAGAACTCCTTTGTCTGGCGCACTACATCACTGTGGAACTCACTTCCAGGACATCTGTTTCCCACCAATTACGACCTACAAATATTCAATAATTGTGTCAATCAACATCTTCGCACACACACCGCTCGTCGAGCGCCATAGGATCTCCCTTTAGTGTGTGTGCCACTGCCATAAAAAAAAAGAAAAAAAAGTCTCAATTTATTTCACTTGTTTGAGTGGGTTCCGATACGTTATAATCAGTTATGCATAAACCGTGTCGTGACGTTCACTAAAATTTTCCGTGCCGTTATGCGACCTTGGAAACTCACTGTCAAGTAACCAAAGTATTCATCTGAACCGGCTCCAATACGTTATAGTCAAATATAATGTTTCTGGTTAGTTTTCATTAGTCGCCAAAATTCGGTTCGTTTTGGTTAGTTTTATCTTACTTTTTTGTACCCTATTTCGATACAATTTAGTCCGTTTTGATGCTTTTGGTTACTTTTGATTAGTTTTGGTTAGTCATTCGATCAACTTTCCGATATGTTATAACCAATTTTAATGTTTCTGGTTAATTTTGGTTAGTCGCCAAAATTCGGATAATTTGGGTTATATTTAACTTGCTATAATATTTTTAATCTGTTTCGATACGATTTAGCCATATTTGGTGCTTTTGGTTAGTTTAGGTAAGATTGGGCTAGATAGTCGTCGTTCTATCAATATTCAGTTAATTTCAGTTAGTTTTAATTTTAGTCATTTCAATCGGCGCCGATACGTTATAATCGAATTTAATATTTTTGGGTAGTTTTGGTTAGTCGCAAAAATTCGGTTCGTTTTGGTGAGTTTTAACTTACTTTAATATTTTTAATCTCTTCCGATACGTTTTAGCCTTTTTTAGAGCTTTTGGTTACTTTCGGATAGTCGTTGAATCGACTTTCGGTTAGTTTCAGTTAGTTCCAATTTATTTTTGTAATTTGAACCGGATCCGATAGGTTAACGTAACTGTTTCTTTAATTTTGCAAAATCCTATTTCTCAGACTAGGTCATCTTTGGTTAACTGATTCGCTAATTGGGTTATGTATGTATGAAACTTATTAGTTTTCAAGATTCTCGCGATAGGGGAATATATTGTTGGGGATTAACTACCATTTCACCGATAAAGTCAATTTGATTTTCTTCCCGAATATATGGATGACTTGATTTAAAAAAAGCGCTATATATTTGGTGTTATCTTCCCTGTTGGCAGTTCAACATGCTTGAATTTTACCTTCTGTAGCCTATTCAGTCCAATTCCCTGGAATATTTTCATTTATTATATTACGTGCCAGTAATATTATTGTTCATTGGAGTGCTATATGCGTCCAATAAAATTATCTTAGAACTATGAATGCATATCAATCCAAAGATTTGCCGCTACTTGCCACAAGGCAACTGGATATTTCAGCAATCATTTCTAGTCGCTTAAATGTTAAAATAATCATAGTGGATTCTTTTTAAATTACCAAAAACCTTCGGAATAATAATAAGGCTAATGTATGTTTAATTATTGTGCGCACTACACCTTCAATAAAATGATTAATATAATTTCTTGTTAAGCAAAAATGTCAACAATTTTTTTGTCAACTACTTACTAAGTAGCAAACGTAGACGTACAAATGTAGACTCATCAATATTAATTTTGTACACAATTTGATTAGGGAGATAATTAATTCAGATTGTGCTTGTAATGGGCACGTGATGGCTAACTATTTATATCCAACTGCGGTAAGTTTCAGTTAAAGATAAAAAGGTGCATATAATTAAAACACACAATATGTATAGTTTAATACTTATATAAAGAACAAGATTTAACCCAATTCAACCAAGCTAAGGTTTTTATTTAACAGCATGAAAATTCATATCTTATTTTAAGTTAGTTCTGGTTTGTTTTGTAGTTATTAAATAAAATATATCGCTATCCGCAGCTAGCCTTCGCTCACTCAACCATTTAAAAAAATTTTGTGATAATGTAGGTTTTACCTCCTACTGTAATAGGTACCGCAGTATATGTTAATGTTGCAAAAACACTATATCATAGTGAAAGGCTCTTGACTGCTAGGAATAGGCAGCGGGAGAGCTGGTCTATTGTTGGTGAGTTGTGCAAAAGGTCTGGCCATGGCTCTCGCGAGATTGGAATCGACCCTGATGGATTGAATAACTTTTATTGCAACATAGCGGGTAGTTTGACTCGAAATTTTCCGACGGCTGTTGATTCTATCTCGTTTCTTGATGGTTCCTCCATGCACAACTCGTTTTGCTTCTTCCCCACTCAGGTCCAGGTTAAAAAAGCACTGATCATCATAAGGAATGGGAAATCCTCTGGTGATGATAGAATCTTGGCGGAAGTCCTTTTGCGGTTGCCTGACTCAGCTGCCTGGCTGCTGCTATCAATGATGCCTGGCCTAATGGTGCATTTCCGAAATGAGACCTCTAACTTTCGTTCTATTTCCATGTCGCCTAGCCTTTCAAAGGTTGTTGAGAAAATGGCAAAGAGGAAAATATGGAGGTAACTCGAGACGCATCATGTGATTGCGCCAAGATGACCCCATCTTCAGTTTCCTGGAGGGGGTTTACAACTACATCAGTTGAGGAAAGGCAGCGGCAGCCGTGTTTTGTGATCTGTCGAAGGCATTTGACTGCATAGACCACGTAGACCACTGCTATCAAAACTCGAGAGATATAGGTTTAGGAGCTCGACCCTTGCCTGGTTTGCCTCCAATCATGGTGGTCGCAGTTAGTCGGTCATTGTATCTGGTGTGCGATTGGCGGCTATGGGAATTGAGTAAGAGGTTCCGCAGGAGTCTGTCTTTGGACCCCTTCTCTTCTTAATCTATGTAAATGACCTTATCCAAGTTAAAATTTTAGATGATGATGATGCGGAACAACTTAGAGAAATAATTACTAATGACTTGTTAAAGACTAAAGAGTGGTGCGATGCCAACCGCCTTTCTTTTAATATTACGAAAACTAACATTGTAGTGTTTATGTGTGAAGTGCACAGCTTGCAGTTGGGGGACGAACCTCTTCGGGAGGCGGCAGTGACTAAGTTCCTAGGTGTTTTGATTGACGGTGAACTTTGGTTTGAAGATCACATTTTGAAGTTGAGCGGGAGGATTTCGTCGAAATATTTTGCAGTTAGAAGGCCTCGTTTGAAACTTGGCCCAGTGATGGCGCGGACAGTCTATTTCGCCCTTTTTGAATCACACCTCAGACATGGAATTCCATTTTGGGGTGTTAGTAGCAGACATCTGCTGAATATTTTGCTCGTTCTTCAGAAGAAGGCTGTTCGCTTCATCGCAAATGTGGGCCAGAGTGAATCTTGCCGACCTCACTTTATATCTCAAAAAATTCTTACTTCATTGTTAATTCTTGAAACAGCATCACTGATATACGAGAATCGTCATAGCATTCGTGGTCCTGCCCCCCAGCATGTCACGCGGCGGGTTCTCGACTTGTCCTTGCCAATACCAACAACAACATTAACGAAAAATTCTTTGATTTATGAAGGCAGAAAAGATTTCAATCACATAACGATTCAGATTAGAACTGTCAGTATTTTAAAATGTTTCAGGGGTCTCTTAAGGCATTGCTTGTTGGGAAAGCGTACTACAACTTGACTGAGTATTATGCTGACTCACTCTCTTAAAAATGCCTGCTGTTTTGCTATATTTTTATTTATTTACACAATGTGATATGTATTGTATGTAAGCTATTAAATGTCATTTGTTCCCCTGTCTCTGCTTTAGGTTTTAGATTTTAGTGACTCTCTTGAGTGTTGTATTGTATTTATGTTACCAACATACTATTTATTTTAGCAAATCACCTGCTTTACAATAATATTTATTTCTAGGCAATAAAGTACTTTATGACTTTGACTTTGACTTTCCCTAGCTTATCTTCCAAAATTTGTAAAATTTTGATCAGAATGAAGAAACGTGCAGGAATGACGAAATGATTAATTATCTCAGGGTTTTAATCAGTACAGTTCAATTATTAGAGAAACAGTTTGTAGAATTTGTTAAAATTGATGATTTTTGTAAGCAATTTTGAAATTTAGACTGGTTGCGAGGCTTGAGATAAAAGGTGGTTTTAAATCAAAAAGTCTTATGAATAATATATCCCGTAGCTCCTAGAAGAATAAAAGTTTTTGAAATTGTTAAATCTTCTGGTTTCAAAACGCTAGGCACTAAATGCTAAAAAAGAAAGTCTAAATACTTCATTGGATTTTCAACATTGAAGCTCCTCAAAATAAATTAAGAACATCCTAATCGCTTGCCTCTCTCAATATTTTCTTTTATCCATTTTCTACCCTCACTGTGTAGGGTTTAACTTCTTAATTGCCTTCAAAAAGACTTTAATTCCTACGATGTCATGGATCTTTTTCATACTTTAAAAACATTTAATAAAACCTTAAGTAACTGACCATTCGCGAACTTCTTATTCCACTATGTATACGCAACAAGCCTTTTTTTCCGCATTGCAAATTAAAATGTTACTCTGTTGCATGAAATGCAATATTCCTGAATTAGAGTGATTTATTAAAATAGGGAAAAGCCAGCGTTTCTTTCGGAAAAGCGACATTTTTCCGGGATTTTCATAAAAAAATTTATCAGATGAAAACGGTCGGCTGGCAAAGCATGACATGTATTTATGTTTGTCAACATGCTTAATAAAAATACGGCATATTTTTCCGAGAAAAACGTAATTAAAACGCGCTCATGAAAGAGATATTTAAAATGAGAGCTTCTAAACATGCAAAAATAGCAAAGGCTTCAAATAGAGGCATACGCAAAAATAAAGTAATACACGCCACTAGATACACAGTTCTCCGCGATGTTTTTCTCAAAATATATATTATTAATAGCAAAATTCATTTAAGAAGTTAGCGTAGAGCACGCATAGCCTAAAATATGTAAATTTATTTATTATTTTAATTAGTTTTTCAATTGTCATTATGTTTGCGTTTAAATATTCAATTAAAATCAACATTAGTTTTTAAATTTTTTATGCAGAACTTAATCATAAAATAAAATACTTTCAATGCAAACTGTTTCAGTGACTACAGAGGATGTCCAAAATATTGAAATAAATACCCGTAGCAAATTATTCCCTTACATCAAACTATTATTAGCTATAAGTTATTTTTAACTATACTTAGTAACTACTTAGGAAATGCAAAAAGGCCGAAAAATATCTTTAGGGTTTATAAAAACAAAAATACGATATGATACATATTTATATCACAGATCATTCACGACGATGACATTTAAATCTTAGTTGAATCTGCATTCATGAAACAACCTAGGTATTAATAGCTATACAACATTTCCATAGCAAAAACACCATATCCTTAACTTTTTTCGATCAGTTTATATGTATACCATATACACCATATCCTTAACTTTTTTCGATCAGTTTATATGGTATACATTTTTTTGCTATGGAAATGTTGTATAGCTATTAATACCTGGTCGCTTGCTTTCAAAAAAATTTAATTTGTAAACATAATAAAATTGTAGCCAAAAAGATAAAAAGCATTATCACCAAAAATGTAGATTTTCTTTTTGTAATGTTTAGTTTTGTCTGTGTGCTGCTAAGCGCAATTTGCGATATTGTAGTTATTCTGTCATCGACAATATGTATAGACGTCATTTAACGGAGGCATTGGCATGATATAAATAAGTAGTATACGGTAGGTTCACTGGAGACAAATTTCCAATTTTGCCGACAGCATTTGGCGACGGAGCGAATCCAGATGCATTTTCCGTTTCCTATTCGGCTAGCGCAACCGAGTGTGCTATTCGTATAAGAAACGGAGGTATCCGTTCCCTAAGGAGCAATTCACGCTGAACGGACGTCAGGCGAGGACGTGGCAAGGACGGGGCACGGACGTGGCGGAAACGTGACGCGTGCAATGTACACAGAAGTGGCGGGATAGTGACGAGAAAAGTCAGTCAATACAGTTTTTAGCTACAAGTCTGGTTACCGACTAGATCGAAAAATGGATTTTTCAAGTAGTGATGAAGATGATGAATTTGGTGTATTTGGCTAATTTGCAAAAAAAAGAAGACTTTGGGTTCATCCATTGTGGCTGAAAAAGGGCAAAACGGGTGGATCCTGGGCACTTGTATTACAATAATCTAAACGACTATGATCATATAAGCATGGAAATTTCTAAATTTCCTCACATTTTGACTACGCAACAAGTGACGTGCAACGGACGTGTCTCTTCCTGTACGCCACGAGAGACTGCAAAGAACCGTGGCAAGGGCGGGATGGCGGCCATCCGCGCCACGTCGCCTCTGTCCACATTGGATCATTTAATTACATAGAGACGCCAAAGAGGCATAATTCCGTGCCACGTCCTCGCCTGATGTCCGTTCAGTGTGAATTGCGCCTAAGGGGTTAACGCACTGATTTGGGCACCTGAAATACGCCATTATATAATATTTCACTTTTCCCATGGCCCTCCTCGCTTCGCTCGCTACGGGGGCTCAAGAAAAGGAACCAACCAGGTGCTAACCCAAACTAACCCAAGACATACCCAAAATCAAGAAAAAAACTGTTTAGAAACTTAACCTAAAAAAAATAAAAAAAGCAACGGGGTTTGAACCCGGGCCGCCGAATTGAGACCAAACCATCTAGACCTCTCGACCACGAGGGCTCTTGCCGCAAATTAATTGCATCGCGAAGACATGGCGCGATTAGGTGCGTTAACCCCTTAGGGAATGGAGACTTCCGTTTCCTACACGATTAGCGCACTCCGTCGCGCTAGATGAATAGGAAACGGAAAAAAGCAATCCGCATCAATCTGGTTCGTGGCCACTGGTGGTCCCCGAGGTCCCGCTACGAGGGACAGAGAGTGTGCAAACGCCCTGAGATTGTGTACTTTCGCGTCGCGTTGTCTTATAATAACCGAGGAAAACGCATCATCGAATATTTTTGAATCTCTCCCCACAGACTACTCGCTGCTGCAGGTAGAGTATTTGT
>MU181956.1:696136-731023 GCA_016904865.1 Pissodes strobi
TATCACTGGTTAAAGTCTATTAATTTTCATCCACACCTCGTTGTAATGATTCGACCATCTGTTTTAACAATACCCCTATATTTTGTGTCTTCCAGAAAAAGATAATGTGGTCACAATATATGTTTGCTTTAAATAAAATTAAATATTCAATATTTAGTGAATTTCAAGAGTTTGAAATCCAATGCTGTTTCGAGAACACATTTTGCTTAGCTTACGCGTTGACTTAAGTGATCACATAGGTTCTAAATTATAAATACATACCTTGTATAGGCATATTTAAATATAATTGTAATACATTCTGGATCTATTTCTTGTGGAAAGTGGATTTTACTGATCAAGTTCCTAGATCGCCATTCCTTGTTTTCCTTTGTTTACATTAGCTTCTGAAAGCGTTTTAGACGTTTATTTAATAAATAAATTTTTTGTAGATTTAGTCATTTGTGTTTTAAGCTTTCGTAAGTGAAACAATAAGCCCAATTATAGAGCCTTTAAAAGACAAAGGGGAATGTAAACAATCGTGAAAAGAAACTAACAATATGTCACTTCTTGATAATTACTATAGCGCTATTTTGCAAATGCTGCATTTGCTGCTAAATGGTGGAATATATTTGCCATATCATTTCCGTTCTAATGCAGTTTCTATAGTGTAGCATTCATTTTTATCAAGGTTTTTGGTGACTCTGGCTTTTCGGAAATCAGTTGGTGTTAATATTTTTGCCTCGCGCTTGTCATAGTGAGTCGTGTTCTATTAGCACTACCTGCATACCAGGTTCGAGTGACGCGGTCCGAACTATGGCTTTACCATACCTTTCTAGAACCACTAGCTGCTAATTAGTGTTAGATGTCGCAAGCACGGCATGAAATATGTCTTCCGGTGTCTTGGTGCCCTATAGTGGAATAGGAAATTACACAAAAACAGGAGTTCTTTAGATCGCGTATATCGTGATTGCGGTTGTTAGGGAAAGGTCGCTAAATTTTGGTAGTCTCTATGTCGGATCTGACTTTCACGAAATAAGCAGCACATCAGTACGCAGTTAGTCAGTATATGAGCTAATTAGGACTAACGTGCTTTTCAAAAAATAGGCAATCTGATTAAGTACGTGTCTTCTAGGTGGTCAGGGTATTGATTAGGTTAGGCAAAATTTTTCAGAACGAAACCTTGAACAATTGTTTCAAATATCGACGGAAAAGACTTGGGTATGTGTGGCGTGTTGTATGTAGCTCGTATGGGATTGACTAGATGGGCACTGGATTGAGACTTCCTGTTGAGTCGCCCAGCGTAGCCTTGTTTCAGTCCTCTAAATCAAGAGAAAATATAACAATGGCTTCTTCAAAATTCAGATATCTTGACTGAGAATATTGGTGTTGCGGTGGAATGATCTTTGTGAAATATCCAGTGCGGATCTTCAACGAAATCATTTTTGATTGAGTCTCGAACATTATTCCTTTGTCCTTACCTTTAGTGTATTGACTGTTTGGTGCCTGGGCTCAGTGCCATAACTAAAGTGAAAGTAAAAAAATAAAACTAAGAGATAACAAAGACCGCGGTAACATGTGTATATTGAAAACTAATGTTTCTATGAATCCCCAGATGCTTCGTCTGCATTTCTGAAAATACCAATTTCATACGTTTATTGATGTATATCCCCTTTTTGTGCGTTACCAATGCCAACTATTATTATACGGCTTGCGTTCTAATTTATAAATTTTTCAAAAATCTATCTAGTGATACACTGAGTGATCCCCGAGATATTAGTGCCTAATTTGGGGGCCTATTAGTATTTGTTGAACATTATCTGCACATAGTGGAAATCTAGTAACGAATCTCGGTAGAAGTAAATAATGGGGCTCGAAAGCTGTTATCAAATAACCTAGAATGACGTTGCGCCACTAATTAACTAAGAGGTAGTCGTCGACCTAACCAAATGATGATGTCATTATTTTGACACAAGTAAAGGATTTGCTCTTTCTATGGATGCCATTTCTTTTGGTATTGGTGGTGGTCTTATCATGCAGAAGGGTCACTTAGTGGAGTAGACTTCTCTTTCACCAACTCCAGTATAGCTGCATTACAATTAAATTGAGGAGTTCCTTACTCCTGCACTTGGATAACTGTGTTTTCATTCGGTCGAAAATTCTCGATCAATCGATCGCTATTTAATTTACTGTCCCCAAAGAATTAACGATTAGTACTTAGACTTTTACGGTTTTCCTTTGACATGAAGCGGTGGAGAAATAAGTGATGGCATCCATACCCATTATTTGCAAAAAAAAGTTAAGGGTATGTCTTCTATTGCCAGCATCTAGTGGAAAGCGAAAAAATAGCTACAAAGTAAAATAAACCTCGCAGTGATCTTCATAAAAAGAAAGTAATTTACCTGCAAGCCTTAAACCATAAGTCTTCAATCGGCATATTTGCAATTATTATATAAGTTCCATCAGACTGTTGTCCACGAATGTTCTGGCGCGAATCCTGCTGGCCTGGTTTATTACAGGTATTGACAATTTTGAGTTGTCGTGTTGAAAAAGTCAAAAGTAAGCTAAATTCAATACTGAAGAGCCCTTCTAAGAATGCAACATTTCTGAACTGGCAAAATATACTAACTTTCACTAAATTTTATAAATATTTGTTTGTTATCTATTTTATTTAATTTAGTGTGTTGAAATGAAAATAGCTAAGAGTCAAAAGAGATAAGGTTATATCGGACAATGATCTAGGATTCTATTCCAGATACTTTTACTGTGAAATATGACATTAAATAGACAACCAAGGCCAATATACGCAACCTCCAATAGTTTGGTAGAGCAGGCTATACAAACAATGAAAAGAATAAAATCGTTGGTTAAATAATTTGAAGAAGGTACTGACTCCATCATGGTAATTTCAACTACATATTTACACCAAAAAGAGGACTCGCTTTCTCCTAGAAATTTATTGATGAGATAAAAATTTACGATAATCTTGCGTATTTTCTATGGCAATGACACACACACTAAAGAGAGATCCTATGGCACTTGACGAGCGGTGTGTGTGCAAAGATGTTGATTGGTACGGTTCTTGAATACCTGCATGCAGGTTGTAATTTGGGGGAAACAGAGGTCCTGGGAGTGAGTTCCACAGCGATGTAGTGCGCCAGACAAAGAAGTCCTTGTAAAGCAATGTTCTAATTAATTCCAGTTGTACAACGAACGGGTGCGTTCTTGCCGTCTATCGTGACTGTCTGACAAGTGTTGCTGAGGGCGGGATGAGGCGGCCTGGAAACATCTGCCATGAAAATATCTGTAAAATAAGGATATCTCGGCTACATGTCTGCCGTGTACCAGACTATCCAGATCCGGGGTCAACTCTGGGCCGCCGACGAGAAGCACAGCTCTCTTCTGAATGGAATGCAGCAGCTTTACAGTGTGCTTCGGTGCGGCACTCCAGATGTGTGAGCAATATTCTAAGCATGGTCTTATTTGCGCTTCGTAGAGCGAGAGCAGCTGCTTCGGTGTATACAGTTTTCTGTTGTGGAATAGCGCACCAAGCTTCTGCTGGCAACGTGGCCATGCCAGGACATATTGCTCTTGACCGAGACACCCAGTAGTCCGATAGACAAAGGTGAAGGAATCATCGTATTGGCTTTCTTTGTAAACGTGGCTGCTTGTATTTTTGCCGTATTAAACTGGACCAAATTTCTGTCGGCCCTAGATTGAACCCTCTCCAGATCTTGATTAATTGCTGTAATCTGCTCTTGTCTGCGGTGATATATCTCAGTCGCTGGTAAAGGTTTTTCGATCTGAATTGAGAGACAATGGTACTGTCATCTGCAAAACTGTAAACTGGATTATTGGTTTCTTTTAGCAAGTTATTAATATAGATGTGGTACAGAGTTGGTGAAAGCATTGCATTTTGAGACACACCCGTGCCAATTGTGAATATGTCTGAGATGTGTCCATCAGCTGCGACGTGCAGAGGTCGATTCTTAGGGAAACTGGCAAGCCAATACTGCTAGTATTCCCAAAATTCGCCGAAGAAAGTTAAAAAAAGGCTAAAATCGTCAAGCCAAAAGATACATATTTTGATCAAGGATCAAAATGCTGTCAAAATTAAATCCAGAACCACAGGTATTATTACAACAAGGACTTAGACATGATATGTTGGTACTGTTGTTTTAGAAGTCTGGACGTAATGACTACCTTGTACGCATTGATAATGCTATCTACAGATGGAATCATGCATTTCTCAAACCACTACTCAACAACCTGAATATAGCCTTACAGCAGATAACGCTGACCGACCAGTGAATTAAAATATTTCTGGTGAAATAGCCAGCTTCATCAAATTTTTAAGAGACTATGTATTCAAACAGGGAATAATGACAATAAATAGCCGTATCATTAAATGGCTTATCAAAATAAATTTCTGATTTTATAGCTTTATCTTGTGCGAATATGAAAAAAATTGTGTATGCTAGTTATGCTTGAAATATATTTCAATATCTTCTTTCTTGAAAATGGATCTATAATATATGATTACTGAAAGTAATTCTGATAATTCTGGTCGCTCAATGGTCGATAAGTGACTGCTGATTAGTCACGGCTTGAGTTCTATATTTCATTAAGAAATAAACATCGTAATATTAAAGTACCATCATATGTTTTAGTCTTCATGAAAAGTAATATAGCCTAGACGTGATCAGGCCATAAACACCTTTAGCTAGTTGACTTTGTCGACATGAAAAACATCTAATATGCACGTCAAACGGAAAACATCAATATCCAGAAAGTTGTGATTTTCCCTTGACGTTGCCCAACGTTAACAAAGTCTATTACGAAGCCGTTAAATTACCGCCCTGTTTCCTTCGTTGTTGAGTTTATCTGAAGTTGACATTAAGTCGATCCGTCTATGCCAGGTGATAAATAAGGACGGGATTTCACATTGTTTCGACGTTGTCGAGAAGTCGTGTTTGGATCTTGATATTTTTTTTCAGGATTTTTCTTATCTTGAATATAAATTTAATTTCATAAACGTCTTGAGTATTGATATTTAAATGCTTCTTCCTACAATTCTAAATTTATGCCCATTATTCTATTTTGATTTAATCTAGTGATCATATTATAACTAGGAAAGCAATTGAATTATGTGTGAATGGTATTTTCTGAACAACTTCTTAAGTTATTTCTATTTAAGAAAAAATAAGCCAAATCATAATCAAATTTCAGGGCTTGTCTCATCCTGTAGCAATAGTCCACCGATAAGTAATTTTAGTTCACTGAACTACTTTCATACGATTATAATCGTGAAACCTTGCAAATTTTCTCAAGTGTGCATTCAAGAACGTTAAAGGAAGCACTTCAGTCTCAACAGGACTATGAGAAGCCCACTTACTCAGTAAAAAATGTCGTTAATTATGGCAGATTTTGCATTAAGTGCCATGCTTTTATATGGGGGAAATATACAATATCTTTTTGGATTGCCTTTCGGGAATAATATTTAGAATAATTAATTCGGGCTGTGTATTTTAATACTTTTATAAAACTTCTTAAGTGGTAGGTACAAAATTTTTGAAACCTTTAGTATTGAAACATCAGAATGTTAAACATAATCATAATCATAATCATATTTATTCATGAATATACAAAGTATTTCAATCGTACAATAATTTTAATTCCACTCAAAGGAATGACACAAGTTTAAACACACTTTACATTTACAAGAACAGCAGATATACACTTAATTACAAACTCAGCACCTAACCAAAAATTCGACACACTAAAATTAAAACTTGACATTTACCTAGATATGTTTTGAGAGGGACATGTTAAATTGAATCCGAAAAATCCGACTCACTTGTGACACATGTTGCAAATTCATTTATATTATAGAAAGCTTTTAGTTCTTAATTTTGGACTTGAAAAGTGTTTTTGGCAATTCTCTGATTTCCTGCGGTAGTCTATTGAAAAATAATGGAGCAAAGTATAGTGTGGCATTGCATGACCTATGTAATCTATGGAACTCTATTGTAAGATTATGGTGTGTTCTAGTATTGTGATGGTGGACATCTGACATGAGTCCATAGAGATTTATATTTTGATGTACATATATGAGGCAATCATAGATGAACTGAGATGGCAAAGTAAGAATTCGAAGGTTTCGGAAAAACGGCTGTACATCATCTCGGTATCCTATCTGAGCCAAGATGCGAACTGCCCTCCTCTGCAGTCCAAAAATCCTGGTTGTATGTGCTGAATGGCCCCAGGCTAGCAAGCCATATGTACAGTTGCGGCCAAAAAAATCGGACACCGATTTATATGTTTGTAAGAATGACTTTTACCTATTTGCCTACCTTAAACAAGTAAACCAAGTGAAGTATTCTGACTAAAAGGCGAGAATACACATGCAAGTAAAATAGCATGCCAGTGTCCAGTAACTTGTACGCTAACTACTTGTCTTTGGAATGCCAAAGATACACATGCCAGTAAAATAGCATGGCAACGAAGTCATTCACACACATTTCGACACGACTTGCATGCTTCTCTCCCTCCCCACCCCCACGCGCTCGACGAAATCGCACTACTTGCACAGAAAAATCAAACGTCTTGCGATCTACTGGCGTGCTAGCTTCTAGCGTGCTTTTTAACTATCAGCGAGAGTCACACATACAAGTAGCACGCATTTTCTATTAACTGGCATGCTTATATGCGTGTAACATGCATGTGTATTCTCGCCTATTAGTCAAATGTGAAAGGGACATTTGAGGTAAAATTGAACAAATACAATAATTATTATTAACAACTATATACTTAAAATCCCAAATGCCTCACTTAACGATAAGCCAAAAAAGTCAAATTATGTTGCTGGTTGAAAATGGCTGGAGCGTTAGAAGTATAGCACAGAGATTTGGCATACCAAAAAGTACCATACATGATGTAAAGAAGAAATGGACTCACAGAGAATCACACCAACGGAAAATTGAAACAGGGCGGAGACAAATTACTACAGATGAAGAAGATAGGAATGTGATTAATTTCATAGAAAATAATCCATTTAATCGGCTGTTAATGCTAAGCACGAAACGGACTTTCCGGGCTCAGTGAGAACAGCAAGACCCTTAAAGATGCTTAAAAAATTCAAATTTAGAAAATCACCCTGCAGCCAAAAAACCTTTTTTAACCGGACATAATCGCGAACGATGGGTGGACTTTAGTTTGCAATATTGTTTAAACGATCTAGCATTTTGGGAAAACGTAGTTTTGACTGACGAAAAAACGTTCCAATAAACTTATAGTGGAAGAATTAGGGTATAGAGGCCTCCAAATACCCGATATGATGAGAAATACACCAATAATGTTAAAAACGAAGGGCGTTTTTCGGTGAAGGACTGGGGCTGGTTGGGGGCTCGTGGTATTGGTGTTTGTACTCGAATAGAAGGAAGATTCAACACGGACTCATATATTAACATACTAGAACATGTTATGCTACCTTCTGTATCTGCCGTATATCATGAAAACAATTTCATTTACCAGCAGGACAACTGTCCCGTTCACACAGCCAGGAGAGTGATAGAATGGTTGGCGGAGAGGCAAACAAGAATCTTGCCATGGCCTTCTCGAAGTCCGGACATTAATCCAATGGAAAACGTTTGGGGTCTAATAGTGCAAAACATGAACCAGAATAATGACTTTTTCCCAGAAAACAGGGAGGTACTATGGGAAAAAATTCAGGAAGAATGGCAGAACTGCATGACTTTAGAATATAGCAATTCTTTAGTAACTTGAATGCCACGCAGATTAGACTCTATCATTGAAAATAATGGCTGTCTAACGAAATATTAATTATTAGTATTATTGCTATTGATTGTTGTTTATAGTTTTTCGAAGTTTATCATGTTTATGTTGTTCCTTTAGTTTCTTAAATAAAATTTTATTATTCTATTTTTGAATTACATAAATCTATTTAAAAAAGTACCAGATTTTCATATTATTTTTATTACAATAATAATAATATGTATAGGATGTATGTCCATAAAATGGATGAATTGATACTTAAATGAAACTGTGTCTATTAAAAAATCAGCTACCTGTAAATAACAAGTAAACACCAATCTCTGCTAAGGTACAAAAGCCAGTTTTACCAAAATTTAGGAAAATGACACTAAATGTCAATTCGCTGTCCGATTTTTGGTACATAAGGAGTGTACCAATGCATGGTAAGCAGTCCGACAGACATCCAAGTCCACTGTCCGTACCAGATTTCTCAACACAAAAATTGAAGAGCTGATCCTTTTGGATATTACATTCACGTGAATTTCGAAGGTCATTTTAGAATCCAGAGTGATACCCAGAAATTTTACCTCGTGATCAACTTCCTCAATGTCATAAGATCTAAGAGAGAGCACCATGTTTTTGGTCTTATTGCGATTAAGATTAAGTTTGTTAGCTGTAAACCAGTCACCTTTACTTTCAATGGATGCATTTCTACCCTCAACAAGAGTGATGAGGTCTCTTTCCCTTAATAAAAAAACTTGTGTCATCTTCGTATACGTAAAGTTAGGACACAATTTGGTAAAGCAGAACTGATGTCGTTCACATATTATATCAGCAAGAGTAGTGGTCCCAATATGGACCCCTGAGGAACCCCATGCAATACCGTCCTCTCCTCCGAGAGTTCGCCCTTAAAGCATGCTACCTGCCTCCTTTCATAAAGATAATTCTGAATCAAACCGCAGCTGTTGGCAGATAGGCCATAAAATTTGAGTTTTTGGAGCAGAATATCGTGAGAGACACAGTCGAAGGCCTTGGGGAGGTCACAGAAGGTCGCGCTCACATGCTCACCCCTCTCAAAACCCTCAACTATGCCCTCACACACCCTGTTTAAGGCCATTGTGGTAGATCTGCCCCGCCTAAAACCAAACTGTTAATTTGATAACAATCCCCCAGACTCAAAATAATCCCCCAGCCGTCTTACCAGAATCGCCTCAAATATCTTTGAGAATATGGGTATAAGCGAGATTGGCCTATAGTTGGTTGCCAGGTTTGCATCACCGTTTTTTAGGATTGGTACAGTTCTGCTCAATTTAAATTGGTAAGGGTATATTCCTAGTGTAATGCATTTATTGAATAATTTAGTCAGAGGACCAATCAAAACATTTTTAAGTGACTTTATTAGAATGGTGTTAAAGTTGTATATATCTTTGCTGTGTTTACTTTTTAAGTGATCGATAGCCCATCTAACATCATTAGGAGTTACACTTGAGAAACTAAAAGTGTCCTGGCTCTTTTTGTATGGCAGTGGCACACACACTAAAGGGAGATCCTATGACGCTCGACGAGCGGTGTGTGTGCGAATATGTTGATTGACACGGTTCTTGAACAGTTGTAGGTTGTAATTAGTGGGAAACAGATGTCCTGGAAGTGAGTTCCACAGTGATGCAGTGCGCCAGACAAAGGAGTTCTTGTAAAGCGATGTTCTAGGTGTTTCTAGTTGTACGACGAACTGGTGCGCTCCTGCCGTCTGTCGTGACTGTCTGACAGGAGTTGCCAGGGGCGGGATGATGCGGGCCAAATCCTGGGAACATCTGTCGTGAAAGTATCTGTAAAACAGAGACATCTCGGCCACATGTCTGCGGTGTTCCAGACTATCCAGATTCCGGGTCAACTCCGGGTCGCCGACGAGACGCACAGCTCTCTTCTGAATGGAATCCAGCAGCTTTAGGGTGTGCTTTGGTGCGGCACCCCAGATATGTGAGCAATATTCCAAGCACGGTCTTATTTGCGCTTTGTAGAGCAACAGCAACTGCTGCGGTGTATAGAGTTTTTTGTTGCGAAATAGCGCACCAAGCTTCTGGGAGGTTGATTTTGCGATGTTAGCAACATGGTCATGCCATGACATATTGGTGTTGACTGAGACACCCAGCAGTCCGATTGACGAGGATGAAGGATTGGTCGATCCTGCCATAATGATGTCAGGGCCCGCTGTATTGGCCCTCTTGGTAAACGTTGCTGCTTGGGTCTTTGCTGCATTGAACTGGACCAAATTTCGGTCGCCCCAAGTTTGAACTTTCTCCAGGTCTTGATTAATAGCTGTAATCTGCTCCTGTCTGCGGTGGTGAGTCTCAGTCGCTGGTAAGGGTTTTTCTGATCTAAAGTGGGAGACAAGGGTACTGTCATCTGCAAAACTGTAAACAGGATTATTCGAGGCTGGCAGCCAAACTCTGTCGAATGCCTTTGAAATATCCAACGCAATCGCTCGAGACTCTCCGTAGTTTTCAATTGCCCTACTCCATATATGAGTGACATAGGCCAATATATCTCCTGTTGATCTCTCTTTGCGAAAGCCGTATTGATTATCGCTGATTATTCTGTTGTTCTCGAGGTACTTGAGTAGTTGCTGGTTGACTACACGTTCCATGACTTTGGAGATTATTGGAAGCAAGGCAATTGGGCGATAGTTTGAGGGCGTGGTTTTCTTGTCTTTTTTTGGAACAGGATGCACTCGAGCGACTTTCCAAGAGGATGGGTAAATCACTTTTCCATAAGAAAGAGAAAAAAGCCTGGAAAAAACGGGTGTTAGTTCGTTGGCGCAGTTCTTTAACACGATGGCAGGTATTCCGTCCGGTCCTGATGCCTTTTGCGTATCTAGTTCTTTAAGGATTTTGCGAATATCACCGTGAGAAAACTTGACTTCTGCCATGGCAGTGTTGGTGTTCGATATGGTGGGGAGAGTCTTGCCTTGGGGGACGTCTAAGGTAGAGTGCGTTGAAAACATTTTAGCGAGCATGTTTGCTTTTTCCTTGGCTGTAGTTGCCGTGATGCCACGTTCGTCCGTCAAAGGTGGGAGAGACGTTTTTGTAAAGTTGTTACTTACTGCCTTTGCTACCGACCAGAAATTCCTGGAACCACTGGGACATTGCAAAAGTTTATTCCTGATCCTTTGATTGTGTTTGTCCTTAGTTTCGTCGATCACACGTTTGCATTCGTTTCTCGCTTCGACAAAATAATTGCGATTTTCAGCGGTCTGATTTTGCTGCCAGTACTTGTAGGCTTGCTGTTTCCTACCTACAGCTCTTTCGCATCTTCTATCGAACCAGGGCTTTCCTTTTGATGATAACTTGATGGAATTTGGGATGTATGCTTCCATTCCTGAGGAGATTACTGAGCCAGATATGCCTCGAAGGGGACATTGGCCTGCGGAAGAGCATCCACCAGTTGGCCAGCGATTTCCATAAAAAATGTGTTCAGGGAGTCCGGGCTGATGTTGGCAGAAACAGGGGCCCAGAACCTCTTATTGCTATTGATGACATCCCAAGCTGCCCTTGCTAAATTATCTGCACTCCTGATATACTGAGTGTTTGCCCTTCGCTTAGCAGTTGCAATGGCATCTCTATACTCACGCCTAAACTCCCTTATTTGGAAGCGAAGAAGAGGACAGCTCGACTCCCAGCCCAGTTCCTCCAGGTCTCGAAGATCGACCCTCATCGCCCTCAGCCCATCATCAAACCAACCCACAGTGCAACCCGACTGTGCTACAGCCTTTTTCTTACCTCTGGGGAAGCTAAAATATAATATTCAATAGTAGCCTTCATAAAAAGCTCACAGATCTCCTCAAGAGGCTTTTCCGAATCCAAGAATTGCCAGTCTTCAAGAATGTTATAAAGTTGAAAAGTACCCAGTTGAGTTATTGGTCTATGTAGTAGAGAGACTTGATTTTTAGCAATACAGAATTTTGTTTGACTATTTAAATTAACGTTCATGTTTATGGCACAATGGTCAGATAAATAGGGGTCGAGAACTTCAGTAGTAAAAGTTTTTTTGTCAAAATTAATAAGAGCATTGTCAATGCAGTGGTTCAATCTAGTATTCTCAGAAACTTGCTGGGAAAAATTAAAGGAAAGTAACAAATCAAGAAAATCACTCTTATTGACATAATCCCTCTCAATATGAATGTTAAAATCTCCATTTATAACGACAAATGTATCCTTTCTACAGACTCTCTAAAATTTCTGTAAAAATATCTAAAAACAAGCTAAAATTATCATTTGGTGGACGATACACAGTAATGGATGACCGTTTTATTTCTTCTAGATCGGTAACTTTGTCTTCCTGCTTGTGTAGGATTACAGCTCCTCCATGTCTGGTCCGGTTGCGGCAGTAGCAGGCTCCGCCTTTAAAGCCAAGAATTCCCAGGTTTTCTATTTCGTATTCCCGTAAGCAGTGTTCTGACATAGTGCAGAGTAGTTTATATGTGCATCTTGTAAATATGCTTCAATCTCTCATATTTTATTTTGAAGGGACCATATATTTATGTACAGAATGCTAAAATTTGATGGTACCTTTTCATCACCATTTATGAAAAATCCTTATGTTTGGCAAAGATGAATCTTTTAATGCCAACTCCACGAGGCCAGAAACGTGGCTCGTACATTTCATTCTTCAAATCAAAGGGTGCTGTAACTACAAAACGTTTCAACTGACCAGATTCCTTTGGAAGCTCTTTTACCTACAGTTTTTTATCCATGAAGTTTTGCTTCTTCTTGATGTATTCAAGTACCATGTCTTCTGTTGACTGGGGATTAACTCGATTGATATATAGCCAGACCCTTTTCTCTTGTCCCGTAAACGCATTATCTTGGTTTTCCGCGGAGATTTCGGCATTTCCCAGTCTTTTAGTTCGTCGCCTTTGTCCACGTTGAAAATGAAAGTCATTGCCGATTGCATGATTGACACTGACAACGTCACTTTATTGGGATGTCTTTCAGTGCTAGATATATTGCCCTTTCCGCTTACATTCTCTGGTTTCAACTTGAGAACTTTGGATGTTGCTACTGGATTAAGTTTTTGAGTTGCTACACCTTGAGTTTGAGATGCGGCCATTGCCGTAGATCCCGCCGGAGCCTGCGCACTTTGGATCCGGTCTGTCGGGGTATGTTGCTTCGTGATAGATCGGGGTGACGGCTGCGCAGATGGAGACGATGGATCTACGTCATTTACGAGCGGGAATGGCGACACTGTGGTGGGCAGGATTTTCGGAGGGGGCCAGAGGATTTGTTGTTTACCTTTTTATGAGCCCGTGATTCCTTTGGAAAGTTTTCCAATTTGTCTTCCAGATGGTTAATTCTGTCCAGTAGTAGGTCCTGTGCTTTCATTATTTGCACATTTTGTGCACTTTACATCACTTTTTAGAGCTCTTTTGCAGCTTACACATATACTTTTCGTGTTTATTGCGGCATCGTCTAATTGATTGTCATCACTCGCCGCCATCTTGACACTACATGAACAGAACAACTTATCTAGAATGAGGCAATTAATCTGAAATTACCAAAATATATATAAAATTGGAAACTTTCGCAAACTTCATTTTTAATTTTGCCATATTTTAAACCTGTTTTAAAATATATATGTTTTCCGGAAAAATGTAAAGGCATGTGCCAACTTTATATTGTTTAAAAATTATGCAAATTGTTCATAGCCTAATAATTAAATTGTGCTGTTCTCGAAATATTGACGGTCGAAGAGCTAACTTCTGGTGATTTAAAATCCCCAGAGAATCAAAACGATTCGATCAGAATTTAACGAGTAATCCCAATATATAAAAATAGAGGGTAATTTATTTAAAAAAAGAGCAGGTCTAATATTTATGAATAATATGCGTATCAGTGCGCATTCACTTCAAAGAAATTTATGATTCATAATTTTTGACTTTTTGTATTAAAAAAAAAACAAAATATAGCCTTTTAAGTAAATAAAAACATGCATTTGAATCAAAAACAAACGAATTTTGCAATGAATATACCAGTTTTAAATAGACCATCCTGTTTTTTGCATTGTTTCCAAAAAGGTCGCATTTTTTACGTCTGTTATGGTGAAAATATTCAGTATTGGGATAGCTGTTTTCATTATATTTTAATACTTCTACTATCTTTCATAATTTTCTCGGATTTTGTTTTATTTAATAAGTTCATATGTAATGCAGCTATAATCACATTAAGTAATTCCTTCAAAGTCCAGAGAAGTTGACATATTATTTATCATTTTGTAACCAAGAAAGTGCAAGAGAAGCAAGAAAAGGATAAATTGCAAATTTTCATAGAAATATATTCGTAGATACAATTTGAGAGATAAAAACCTATTTGAAGAAAATAGTTCTTTCTTTACATGACAATAAAGAAATTAATTTTACCAAGCTAAGGAAAAATAATATAATAGAAGGTGCTCAAAATGGCCCCCATATTATGCCAAGCAGTATCCTAATCTGTCATAAAATTCTTGGCACTTGTTTCTAAAAATGTTAATGATTAGGTTGCTGATTGTATTGGAAATTTTGGCACCAATTTCACCCAAATTACCACCACGTGCATGCTTATGTCCGTAAATTTGCTGGATAGTATATTCACAAGGATAAAATTATTTTCAGACAAATCTGGAGACCCTGGCGGCCATTTTTTTTATAAATCGATAAGAGAAAGTAGTCTCTAAAAACTCCCCTATCGTCCACGCATTACGAGTGGGGCAACCGAATTTCACTGAAACGTATATTCCCTCTTCGAAGAACAGGACTGATTTGTTGCCTGAAGAGCTAGATGCATTTGATGAAATTTTAATGTATTTTTTATGTAAAAACAAAGCCAATAACTTTTCCTGATCTTTCCCTCGCTTATCTACCTCCGCTTATTAACTGTCACTTTTGTGCATTCCTATTGATTTAATTAACACCCCTAACGGAACTGTTGGGTTGGTGTACTTTTGTGTTCCGATTTGTTCGAAGCCCTGACTCCGTTTGGAGCGCCCTCTTGACGGAGGTCGCAGTATCTTTTTTTTTGAATTACCCGTTCTACGGCGACTTGCTTACTAAATATCTGAAAATTTCGTTGTTATTTTTGGACATCAGGTCTAATTACCGTATGATTTTATAGTGAAAGCCAATATGCTGCCAGGTGATTTTTTCTGAAATGATCTGCCGTATTTTCCGATAAAAATGTTTGACGAATAGTGTGGTTACCCTTCCTATAAAAATGGTTTAATAGATGTTAGTGGGGGTATATTGAATAGTTAAAATTATTTATAATTTAACTATGGATCTTCCGTGAGACGAACAACCTTCCATGAGACTGAATTTGCTCTTTTGGGGCTCATCAGCGGTCTTTTCTATGCCAACCTGGAGATTTCTCGGTTCCATTTCGCCAGATAGAGGGCTTTTGTCGAGGTAATACAACATTATGGTGGAGTCGTAGCTCCGCCGGAAATGCCGGAGATTCCATGTCTGCAAATCTACTAGATATATTAGGATCTACCTTTTTTTAATTAATGACTTTTTAATATTTCTATTATGGTTATTTACCGTCTAGTTTATTGAATTTGCAATGAAACGACTGTAGGTCGTCTGGTTTCTTATATGGTAACTATTACCGTTACATCTCGTTTTTGTTCAATTATTATTATCTATTACTGTATATCATATTTATTCCTTTATCTGTTTATATTTTCCTTATATCTCTATTATATTCATAATCATAACAGATATTATCTCAAGTGGTGAATTTATTTTGCCAACTTTATGGTAATTAATTGATTTATTTTTACTGTAATTGGCTGTAAGTTGTTTCACATAAATGCAATTTGCAACATTAAATTTTCGCCTTAATATCGGAATCGAACTGAGCTCACTTCCTATTTCTCCGTAGATAATTACCCGCTATATATTTATATACATTTACTTCACAGGTTAGCTCATTGATCTAGTATATTTTTATTAACCTATCGATATGATGATATTATCCCTGCTATGTGAATAAGTAGTTCGTTTAGTAAATCCTGCTTAATTTGGTACTATATGACTAACTACGATTGGTCAGAACCTGAAGAATTTAAGGCTAGTTAAAACTATTTCCAAACAGTAATTGGGCAATGATAAGGATATAGAATATAGTTTAAAATTTAAAAGCTTAATTTAATTTGTTTTGCTAGTCTGGTAATTTAGATGACATACAAATCTTCTCATTAGTTTATGGGTGATATCATAATCTCAACTTAATTAACTGTTTTTAGAGCGTTTATGAAAATATTTAAGATTTGAATAAATAGTTTAATTAGAACCCTGATGTTTATTTTGGCAACTTCGTGTCAATGTCATTGACACCTTTTATTTATACATTTGACGATATTCTTATCTAGGGTATATTTCTAAATTTTATTGTCCTAATTTCAATGAGCAAAAATCATTGATATATACCTAGTTAAAAATTTAGTGGCGCCTTCGCCTAACTACCAACTTTTCGACCCACGCCTTTAAATAAAATTAAAGCCGCTGAGTGAACCTGGCATATGATCCGTTTGTTAAGCAATTAACAAATAGTGTTACATAGGTGTCATCCCACGTTTGAGGCGTGTTACATCTCAAGACTCCTTTCGCATTACTCCTCCCTCTGAAAAATTTCTTGAATAATCTACAGCCATTAAATTTTGTAATTTTTAGAATATTCCGAACTGTCTGAGTCTCGGTATGAAGTTATTCTAAAACTACTTTGCTTTTCGATGAGTATAGTTTCTCTAATTTAGCAAGCATCCATAATTTATGAATTGTGTTTCCAAAATTATAGCTTTTACCGAAATGCAAACCTGTTCTTTTTTCTTTGGTTATATACATCGATATTCTTAAATAAATAATAAAAATCTTGAGAAACCACTTTTAAATAATTAAGAAAATGTATTCAAGAATATTATAGACGGATACATTATGACAGCGGGAGGTGTGGCGTATATTTCAATGTGCGAGATGGGGAAAAATTATCGATCTCTGTTCGATTCTCGATAGTTTCATATTCGGCAATTTTTAACTCTTCTAACCTCATTAATGCTAGGTTATGATGATCAGACAAATATTCCATCCATGAAGTTGTTTCGCTATCAATCTGGCTTTACCAGTCGATTAGTTAACCTCAAAACTTAATATTATTTTATATATCATATATTATTATTATTATGATTATTATTATTAAAACTACTATAATAATAATTATTGTGAAGATGTGACAGCACATTACAATAGTCCGGAATCAGATTTTTTTAGGAAGAATAATTTATAAGCTTAAAATTAGGAGCATGCAGAAAAGTTAAAGTTTCTTTTATTAGAGGCTTAGTTTGGTTAGTTTGGGTTAGGGCTAAAAATGCAAAAGTTGGGGTTTTTCCAGATTTTTGACATGCGATTTGTCAAGAATAAAACGCATGATTCATGTTAAATAAAATATTTGAATAAACCTGTCATTCCTATTTCTATTTTTCCATCAAATCCTTCCAAAACTTTACTTCGTCATAAGAAAAAGTTTTTGAATAATCTGAAGTTAGAATTTTTAGAATATTCCGAACTCTTTGAGGCTCAGTATAAAGTTCAACTGAAATTTTTCTTTTCCCTTCATTTCGATGAGTATAGTTTGTATAATTTTGCAAGTAACCACAATTTGTAAATTTTTGTAATAATTTCCAAAATTGTAGCGTTTACCGGGATGCAAATCTGCCAGTTACCTATATCTGATTATGTTTTCCTTCGGTTAATACACCGACATTTTTAAATAATTAATGAAAATCGTGGAAACCCAGTTTCAAATAATTAAGAAAATTTAATGAAAAATATTATAGATGAATACATTATGGCAGCGGGAGGCGTAGCATAGATTCCAATGCGCGATATACGGAAAATCATCGATCTCTGTTCGATTACCGATTAATGCTGGGCTGTGATTAGACAAATAATATTTTTCTTCAAACGTCAGTAAATCCATCATTACTCGACTGTGTAGGCGGCAGTGAAGTTTCGTTTTTCCTCCGCCGGAGCTTTACTTTTCACTTTTCCGCCGGCGGAGGTAAAAGTGTTGTCATATCAACATAGATACAATACAAACAAACATCAAAATAAGCGCCAACAACTCAAGAGTTATTAAACTAAAATTTGTATTTATCACTCAATTTGTGACTGCATTTCTAAAAATCACTAATTTAGGAACAAATTGGTTATTATTTGATCGAACTTACTCAATAACTGCTTATCAATATGTAGTTCCGCTACAACGCAATCGAAGACGCAATTTTAAAGAAATAATTATTCTTGACAGTGTCCACTGACAGCTTTATGTGACATTACTATATCAACAAACTGAGCCTATTCACCGACACCGCACCGGTCTAAGCCGCCTTGCGAACCCTCTTATCTTTAATAATAATTATTATTACTATTAAAAAGAGACGTTTTGCATTAATTTGTCGACATTTGAAGAAAAAACAGCATATTTTATTTGGAGGAAAAGTTACTTTTCATGGCTTGCTCTCTATTACCAGCCTCACTCCGTTCGGCTGTTAAACACGGGCGCGCCATGAAAAGTATTACTTTTCCTCCATATAAAATAATATACTATTTCCATACCTATTTGACTTATTTCGCTATCACTGTGGCTTTATACAACTAAAATGTGAGACTCTAAATATAAAGTATAAATTTTGTAGTAAAATTTCGATTTTTCCCAAAAGCTGTATACTGGAAAATAAGTAAAATTATATCAATTAATTTTTAGTTTAATTATTTTAAAAGCTTCCAGCTGTTTTAGTTTCAATCTTTGTATAGTTTGTAAAATTTTAAACATTTTTTGACAACAAATATAAATATGTCAGTAATTTACAGAATATGCTTTAAATAGCATTCATTATTGGCTACAATGAAATAAAAAGTGCGTTATTTTTCTTACTTTTAAGATAACTACTTAGTTACTTTTTGAAAATTGAAAAATACAGAATTAAAAGATTGAGAAATATAATTAAATTTATATTTTTTTACAAACATATTTACCTCAAAACTAAATATTTTTTTATATACATTAATATAATTCTTATTAGAACTACTATGATAATAATTACTGTGAAGATGTGGCAGCACTTCTTTTGAGAAAGAAAAATGTATGCGCTTAGAGTTAGGAGCAGAAAATGTAAAGTTTATTTTACTAGAGGTTTGGTTTGGGTTAGAGCTAAAAATGCAAAAGTTGTGCTTTTCCAGTTTTTTGGCATATGCAACTTTTGTCAAGAATAAAATTTTCTGTAACAGTACATAAAGCTTGACCTTTGGTTATTTTGATTTTGATTTTGCACTCCCAGTCTATATCGAAGATTGGGACGGTAAAATTACCAAAAAATTAAATGAATAATCCAGGCTGTATTTATATATAAAATAAGTAGGCAATGACTGCCCAAAAATGGCGTCTGATGGGGAAGAAAAGCGGCGGTGGTACAGGGTTGGAATAAAGCGAGAAAAAACAAAACCCATTATTATAATCTTTCGGTTTTTCAAATACCTACGAATATCCATGATCGGTATAAACAATTTATTATTTAAATCATTTATCACCATAAAGGAGGGGGTGGTAATTAACTTTATAATTGACCACTTTAATTAGCAAACTGTATTACCTTAGTTAGGTGGGGCAGGTATTACGTACTTTAATAATGCAGGATTTAAATTGCATTAAATATTATAAATATATACAATGATTTCTAACTACTTTCAAGCATTCATTCTTTTATACATAAATCTAAATACTGTACATGAGGTTAACTATTACTAAATGCCTAACGAAACTTCTTGATTATTTGAATCTACCATGAACTTTTCTCTTTACTGAATTTAATCAAACATTCTTTATTTCAAAATTTCAACTGCCTTTCCGTTTACACTAAATACCTTGTGATTTTACTTTTTCTACGATTCTCTCAACTTAACTTTGCCAGGGATATAAGACTTCGAACATTTGATTCGTATCTTGGGTGCAGAAACAGATTTGTCTAACTACAAGTTTCCAACCGCCATTTTACCTTCTTCTATCTTCAACCGGAGATACGCTACGAGTTGTATTGTCTCGATAAAATGCGTTAAAACGCCTAAAGAGGCCTTAATTCAGTGTTGAAAAAAGGGAACACAGTGTACAGCAGATATTCTCTAAATATCTGAGCAAACAAAGGAAAAAAACTACTAAATATCTTGGCGTCAAACAGGGCAGCGACAGTGGCTGATGTTTCTAGCGCCAAACTCAAGTAGAGCGGTAACTGGCCCGTTGCTTCACGGTTGAGTGTTTGTAAGGCACTAAAATTTAATTTTTCCTACCGACGCGGACAGAGAGAACAGAACGGGAAATTGAGCGGACGCGGATGCATTTGAGAGGATACAAACATGTTCTTCTTTATTTGACATATTGTTGTTTACACAACATTGACGGAGACAAAGATATATTAAATTTTAACGTTTAAAACGGTTTCCTTGATGGAGAGTGACAACTTGCTTTCCAGCGATTATTTCATATTACGTAACCTATTCTACCGACAATCCCAGTTCGAACTAAGGAGTAACTGAAATACAATACTTTAAATGCACAAATTGCTGTTTACCTGGAATGAAATAAATCTATTATGAGCTTAGTTATAGCTCAATCATACTACGAACATACAGGGTATTATCACAAAACTATACGGCGATAAGTTAATACATATATTGGGGTGTTTCCCCAATAATCCGCATGATGAAACTCTACTTCAGTTTAATCGGCTTCGTATCTCTTACGGTCTCCAGTGCTGAAATACCTAGTTTGTAACACGCTGTGTAGAGAAAGATATTAAATAATTTTTAATAAAGCAGTTTACTTTTTATTTTCTATTCAACTTTAATACCCCTCATTGCTGACATGATCTTCCATTTATTTCGTGGAATGCACATATTTAGTATTCAAATCCTTTGAAATAACATTTTTATTTAATTTGCAATGACAAATTACTGGCAGATCAACAGTAATTTCAACAATGGAGACCAAAAACCAATCTCGATAATAATAGCAGGAATTAATGCGGAAAAATGAGTGATCTGGGTTGATTGACGCCGAACATAATACAGAATCAGGAATTCGATTTCTCAGCGACATGACAACAACTCGCTAGAGTTATGTGAATATGGAAAAGGTGGTAAAAAAGAATAAAAGGTAGTTACATTTCGCTGAAATAATACATGCATTATTTTATACGTGGGTCGAGCATCAATCTTTGCAATATTTCTTACTAAAGTATAAATCTAAAAAATTTGAAATAGTTATAAAGTCGAAATAATGTATTACTTTCGTAGGGAATGGGAAATAAACTTTGTTGATTTTACAAAGTTTTTGGGTTATAGTAAGAATAAACTTTTCTGCGAGAAATCCCATGCGATACGTTTATATATTTAAAGCTCTGAATATACGAAACAGAAGCCAAAATAGAAAGCAGTAATCATAATCTGAAACTCGGAGATATTTCGAACTGCTGACGAATCTGCCATGTTGAAAATATGGATTTAATAATTTACCGAGGATTCGAAAGCCTAAGAAAATAATAATAATTGTCACGAATATTATTAAGGGACGGACGCTCGAATTTAACTCAAGAACAGCATATTTAAATATAGGTTAAGGCAAGAAATTCCTAATTTTAACGACTTTTTTTTGAAATTATGAAAAAAAATCTAATAGTTAACTACGATCAGTAAAACAAGACGATGTTATTAAACACATTTTATAAATTGTGTGATTATTTATTTAGTTTTGACTCATACAAATTTTGCACGACGTCTAAACAAAATGATTTATTGCACCCCAGGCAGGAATTAGACGTCATTAGTCTTTTTTCTGCTGTGTTGATGGAACAAATAACCGTAGAGTATAATGGAGGTATGGGTTTATCCTCTTCTGTGGTTCGCCTTAGATATTTGCTACCTATTCGCAGCGAGCGCTGAAAATTTGGAGTCATTATACTTATCTGCATCCACGAGTTGGAAAGGCTTTCTTGAAGGGTTATCATATGTGATTTCCTGTCCATAGGTTTTTGGTCTTTTTAATTTTCTGCTCGCTGTAGAGAATATATTATGAGTTATTAGAAGAAATATTCAGCTTGCCACATCAGCTTGCCATCTATTTGTTTTATCAATTCTGGAACACAGTCAGTTAAACGTGTCGACGACATCTGTTGTTTGACTTCATGTTTCAATAACTTTGGATTTTTCCGCTTCCTTAGAACTGGTTTTGCCATTGTGAACAGTTCAAAGCAACATTACATCTCTTAAATTTTTTTAGTTTGTAAAAAGAGTAAAATTCTGAACTTCCGACTTTTTTTTTTAACTTTTGAATTTCTGGCCAAACTTCTCGTTTGTACTTCCAGATTGCTCTAAGTATGGTTGTTTTGTAAGTTTCTTTGAGTTGATCTACTGCTAAAGGAAGAGAAGTAAACCAGTTGTCCATTATTTGATTGCAAAATGAACCTTGGAATGGGATGAAATATTCTCATCCTCTGTTTGTTTTCGTCCCAACATATGGGTCTGCATTAATCATATATATTTTAACCACATCACAAATTATTACGATTTTGATGCCATTCAATGCTGGTTTATGCGAAATATACATACATAAAAAATATTTTCCGCGAAAAGCCAGAAACTGCTCATCAATGGTAACATTGGGACGTACGAATTCTTACATTCCTAGATTAGAATATCGCAAGAAATCGATCACTAGAAGAACTATTTATTTTATACTTCTGAGCTTTTATTCATATCATATCGTTTGTATGTTTTAATATTATATCCAAAATGTAGTCTGGCATGAATATGTGAAAGAACTCTAGCATTGCAATATCATCATGACTAGGCCTTGGAATTATATACCCTAAATTTCTCATAGCGGTTCTCGCTGAAGTTTTTGGAGCCCTGCTGCATCAATGACCATTTTTCCCATTCAAAAGAACTTTCTATCTAGCGAACGATTCGATCTGGTTAGAATTTTGCATGATTCTGAGCTCATCGTCATCATCTTGAATTGCTTGGCACTTTTGTTCACTGGATTCTTCCAAACAAAGACTAGGTACAGGATTATTTTCATTATTACCAAAAATATTTAAAATGACTTCCACCAAAAATATCAATGCTTACTTTTCCGAAAGTTGGCAAAAAATGCACGCTTTTTCACATCCTATGGTATGGTAATTATACCTCAATCTTTCAATTAATGCTTATATAATTTTAACAAGAAATGTCATTATAAAACCAGTTTTTCCCTTTGAAGAAAAATGAAAAAATTGTAGCATATGAAACAATTTTCCCCTGTCATTTTTAAATACTTTAATTAATGAACTTTCTACGGTTTTGGGCTAAACAATGGCAAATTTATATGAGGGGATTTTGGCCGGAACTTCCAACAAACAATAGCTCACCAAACTTCGGGTAGAATGACCTTTTGTAACAAGTTTCAAATGCGACGCCGCATATTATTCATTCATAAATCGTCCTCTCTCTAAGATCGCTTTTGTGTTTGCAAGAATGTGTAAAATGAATGCCCCTTCTTAACATTATCATCATTATTATTGTCGCCAGTTGGCCACTGGGAAACCATTGTAACCATTTCAATTGAATTCGCTTAACACGAATAAACAATACACATTCAGAAAATTACAGAAAAAATGGCACTTCACTCCTTCATTTGCCTGTCATATACATCGATATAAAGTAGGCAACTTCTCTTAATTTAGTTGTACTAGGCGTAAGGGTTAGTTCAGATGAGCAGCCTTAGACGCGCTTTATAAAAATACACATAATTATTGTATTGCTTGCTTTTAAAGTCAATTGAAGGACATAAAATAGCAAAGTTCGGTGATTGATTGACATTTCCTTTATGAGGTTTAAAAGTAGAGTGTTACTAAAAAAAATAAGGCTTTTTATGGTACGATTTGTATGCATGTTTGCATATGCAACAACAAAACATTACCTAAATTGTTTGTTGAATATTTTCAAAATTTTTTAATTAAAGTATACATATTAAAAACTTTGTTTTGGGAACTATGTCAGACTATTTATGAATAATAAAAGGATGCCTACCCAAAAAAAATATCTCATTGATATTGGTGAACCCACTTTTAGCATTCACAACCAGTCTGGGATCAGCTACGCAAGGCTATTGTCTTCGAACGAGCGAATTTTGTAAGATTTGGTATATTTTAAAGGTTTTATTACTTACCATTTTCAATCTTGGTCTCATATTTTCGGTTTCTCTTTCCGTATGACCTGAAATAATAATTTTAAATTAAGTACAGTTATTATCTTTTTAAATTTCTAAAACAAAATGATAAATCGTCTATGGCAGTGTACAGGGTGTAACATAGCACCCTGGACTCCTTGTTTTCTTTTTTATCATTTTGGTTGCGCGCATTACTCTCTTGTCTGTCACCTTTTTCGATTTATTTGCAAAAATAGCCACTGATTCAAATTAAGTGTAAGCGAAGTAAAGGAAAGAGTGATAACCTGTTTTCATTTGTAATCTAGACGATTGTTTTTATTTTGAATCAATGGGAAAGAATCTTAACACTGAATTAAACGCATAACAAAATTATAAAAAATTTCAAGTTTTAGCCTTCTGGAGTAACGATATCTGTCAAATATTCTGTAAATGTTAATGATGACCAAGTTATTATTCTGTTTCTCAAATCTCGACTGAGGTTTGACACACTAACGTTTACAGGTAACTCCAGAAAATCCAGGTGATTCAAATCGGAGGATATAGGGGGCCACGGCTGATGTCCTAATCCAACAACTCCTCATATTTTGGTTTAAGAACTCCTTCATCTCTAAGCCGAAATGCGCTGTTACAGCATCGTGCATGAACCGCATTTGTTTTCTCAAAAGAATTGGTACCTATTCTAGCAGTACTGGGAGTTCCTCTTCGAGAAATTGACGAAAATATTTTCCGTTTAGCCTCGCTGGCAGAAAAAATGGTCCTATTAAATCATCTTCATTTATACAAGCTTACTGAAAATCGCCCATGGAATCTATTTTCGCGTACCGAATGCGGTTTTTCATCTGCCTAAAAATATTCTTATGAAAATTACTGATAAGTGATAACATTTCTTAAAAAATTTGCTTTACCACTAAATAAAAGCATGTTTCCAAATAACGGAATTTGAGCTAACATTTGTAGAAACGACTGGAAAAAAATAAACGTAGTGAAAAATCACGTATGAGAAGACCTTTTGGATGGTAAGCATACATTCAGTTGCCTACGAAAATTTTCCAGACAAGCAGAAATTAAATGTTGCTGAAATTTTTCTCGTACTGAAGCAGGGTCATTTTCTGTTGCATTCAGGACTGCTTAAGTCAGGGCTTCACGAGTCCCACCCGTTCTATCTACTCCAGTTAAAAGAGCGGATATCTCGAATGTTCTTCTTTCATATAGTTGATTACGTGCATTTGTCAATGTTCATGGCTCAGGCAGTATTCGATTTGGATATCTCTGTTCATAGAGACGTCTGGCATAATAAGGATATCTGTTGACCACTCCATAGATTAAATGAATTCTTGCATATTTTTGATCTGTAAATTCAACCATCATTAAACAGCTTAGAAAAATTCCAGAAACGCTAAAAGAATATTATTTTTTACAAAACGTCTAAACATAATTAACAAATGATTCGCCTACTCATTTGCATTGATGGCTATATTTGCAAATAAATCTAAAACGGTGGCAGATACACGGGAGACCAAAAAGCTAAAGAAGAGAATGGAATATCAGAATTCATGCAGATCTAGAACTTTTTACATTGATAATTTTCAACCATGTCAAATTCTTCTTTATTTCTAATTGATTCAATTACATTAGTTTCAATGGTTGAATATGAATTTCTATCTAATTAAGTATATGATTGGTTGCTATTTGAAATATCACACTCTTTATAGTTATGTCGCTTTAATAAAATTAAATTGTGACATCATCATTTTCAGAAATTGTAACTAAAAATCATTGTGAACATTTTTTGTCTTAATAGAAAGATTATTAAAAAAATACATCTTTAAAATTATTATCAGTTATGTAATTTGTGAACATATTTGTCAAGTTTGCTATGAATATTCTAACCTGCCTTAAGCGTTGGGCGCTAATTATGAAACACGATTTGTCAATTGCTGAGCAGGAGGTCCATATGCCAAATTCACTCATCGGTTTTAATTTTATTTAAAGATATGAGTCTATGTGTTCTCAGTTAGGTGAAGGCGCCAATATTTTTTTTAATAGGAATTTGTCAATGATTACTGGTCATTGAAATTAGGGTAGTAAAATTTTGAATAAAATACCCTTTATAAGGACGTTGAAAAAACTGAAGGTATACGAATTAGTTACTGTCTAGATTATAGCTTACCCAGATAATCATCAAGATTCCAATTAAATTATTTATTTAAATATGAAAAACTAGCACCAACACTTTAAAGCTGATTAATTAAGTTGGGTTTAAGGTATCGCTCATAAACTAATGAGAAGAGTTGCACTCGTCTAGATTATCAGACTAATAAATCAAATTAAGCTAAGTTTCTAAGTTTTAATCTAGGCCCTATATCCTTAAGATTGCCTAATTCCTGTCTGCAAATAGTTTTAACTGAACCTTGAATTCTAGAAATCCCAATCATAATCATAAAGTACGGAAAATAAGCAATACTTATTAAGCAAACTAATCTAAATTGATCCCATGGCAGCCAAAGTATCAATAAGCAATTAATAGAAATATGTTAAACCAATGAATTACTCAATAAAATAATTATATATATACCTTTCCGGTCGTAAGTGTGGGGAACACGAATTGAGCCCAGTTCGATGTCAGTGTTAAGACGAAAATATAAAGTTACAAATAGCAGTTATGCGAAACTTATTGTTAAGGTAGATAAGTGTAATACCGAAGTAAATCAGATAATCTCGAAAGCGTTAACAAGATATTACGAATTAAGGTAATACTAGATCGGTAATAAGGAAAGTCAATATTAACAAACTCTCAATGCCATCCAGCGATAATTTCAATAACTCAAAAAACTAAAACAGTAAGGCATGATATACGATAAGAGACGACCTACAGTCGTTTAACAGTAAATTCATTAATCAAAATGAAATACAACAATATATACGATAAAGAAAGCCAACGACTTACAGCCGTTTAATAGTAAATTCATTAACCAAAATAAAATACAACAATACTATATACGATAAAAAAGGTATAGATCTTACTTGTATCTGAGTAGATTTGCAGACACTGGCGTTTCCTGCAATGCTACGTCTCCACCATGTGGTCGTGTTACTTTAACAAAAGGCTTCTATATGGCTAAATGATAACGCGAATTCACTAGGTCGACACAGAAAGCCGCTGACAGGCGTCAGCCACAGGGGGAGGAAATGCTATCCCAGAGAAGAACTCTAGTTAAATGATAAACGATTTACCGTCCAAAATCGAAACACTCGTGTCCAACATACCTTTAAAAATGGGGTCACCACACTGTTAATCACACATGGTTTGTAGGCGATATGGCCGATAATTTTAGAAAATGCACACGCCACCTCATTTGTCAATTAATGCAACGAGATAATCAGACGGTATTTAGGCCTGATAGTCAAAAATAACAACGATAAATTTAGATCCTCAAAAATTTCCAGCTCGAATTTAAGGGGCCCGACGAGGAGGGCTGCCATTTCCCCAAAAAAAAATCTGCCGCTCCAAACGAATTCACCTTTCGAGCGACTGGGAATACCGGAAGTAAGATGGCAAAAAAATAAGGTAGCGAGATTATCGATAACTCAAATCGACCAGTAAAAGGGAAAATTCACACTACTGGATTTTGTAATATTTACAACGTTACAATATTATGTTTTTTTTATAATTATCAAAACAATTAAATTTCTAACAATATTTTAGGTACTTCAATTTCTTCTCTGCTACAAAGTAGAAGGAATGTACATCAAATGATATTATTATGTCTGTTAATTTATTTAACTAAATTTCATAAAACTTTCTAAAATCTTGAATATCCTTTTTTTTTTGGTTATTTTCTTTTTCTACTATCATCAAGGAAGATTTAAAAAGCCACATGATGGCAGATTATTGTTGAAATGGTCCTGGTAAACTTCATGTTAGAAAGTTATATAAAAGAAAATTTGTAAATGATAAATGATAAATGATGAATGTAAATTTATCTACTTTCCGAAATAAATGCCTTACATTAAATTTTTTGTTTTTCAGTCGGAGCAAATAGTAATAATTAAAACGTAAAATATGCAATAGGTAAAAAAGATGATTTTATTCTAAAAGAAAACAATAATATAGCGTATCTGAAAAACTAAATCAGATAAACCAAATCTGACGGCTATTTTGGATTCTGCCTCTAAAAATTTCTTAAAAACAGTTTAGAAAATCACCGTCCCAAAAATACCTATCGGGCTGTGAATTATCTATAAAGATGTTATCAATAGCAAGATGTATAGTTTTAAATAATTTTAGAGAGATTTTGTACTTATTTTTATGCGTTTTCTGAAAATACTAGTACATTTCTACATTTCCAGTTCGTGTTCAAATATATCTACATAAATATGTTTAATGTAAACATTCATCAAACGTTCATATGACAAAGTTCACTCAATAAATACAAAGCTAAATGTTTCATTTATAATAGACATATTCATAAACAGAACAATATAATAAATATTTAATTCAAGTGCTGACGTTTGTGATTTCGATTTAATGCTAAAACATAATTGACCCAGTTTTCAATAGTGTGAACAAATTTCTGTATACGAATGCAGAAATTTCCACTTTTTGTTATAATATTAAAATGTTTCATAAATAATAAATATTATTATTTACAAGTATATGCGAGAACAATTAGGTGAATAGAACTGTAAAATGATTTAAATGGTAAAATAGCTCTTATTAAAAGTAGCGAGGAAATCGCAGTTATGGAATTTCAATGACTGTTTTTCTAAAATAATAGGAAATTGGTAGCATTATTTGCGCGAGGACAGCCTATGGTAAGCCAACAAGAACTATTTATCTATTACGACTTTTATTCCTTCGAGCAGTTGGAGCAAATGGTAATGATATAAACGTGAAATGTGCATTACTTAAAGATGATTTTATTCTAAAACAGGAAAATAATATAGTGTATCTGATAAACCAAATCTGACGGCTATTTTGGATTATGCATCCAAAAATTGTTTAGAAACGGTTTAGAAAAGGCTGTGATTTATCTACCTGACCACCTAATATAATTAAACTAAAATTTTTCTTTTTCGTTTCAATGATGATCTTCCCCAACCTTGCGAGTTACTTACACCTTTTGTAGTCTATCTCTTTTTGCTGCAGTATTGCCAAGTAAAAGCAACATACTGTTGTCTGATACTATATTTTCCGCTTTACATCTCCGCTGAGATTTTTCAATTATCAGACTATCAGTCATGGAATTGCTGGATATGACTAAATGTATTTGAATTGATTTATAAAATCAAATGATTTAATTGTGCAGAAATTGCCGTCTCCATCCGAAAACTGAAGGCTATTTTCTGTTGCATTGATGGGCTGAATTTAGATTAGTCGCTCCAAGATATTCCCGTACTTCTGCTGTTAATAAATTAGGACCTTTTACAATATACCGATGCTCCGAATGTATTACAGCAGGTAAAGTTCGGTAGAAAAAGATAATATTTGTCACAATGCAGTGTAAGGCAAAATTCGATAGGGAGGTATTGCTACAAGAACGAGGAAAGACCACTTTTTGGCAGCCACGAGATTTTGACACCAACACATATTTCTTATTAATTTTAAACGATAAAGAATCTTAATTAAAGCGAACCTTACACCGGAGAGTAATGTGTGCAATACCCGGCTCCAGGTGTCGGGTTCGTGAGCGCCACCAGTTCTGCCAGCTAAACTGGAAAAAGTCCGCGAGTGTTATGCGGGGTTATTAGGCACGTTTTGTTAAACAAGAAAACACAATCTTAATTTACGGTTCGATCTATTGCCTTCTAGTTTTTTTTTTAATTTAAAACAGCAACTATCTTACAATTATTGTTAAGAAATTTTCTGGGAAACAAACTACTACTGATTCAATTGCCTGCGAATCAAATGAATCATCAGTCCGACAGACTTTGTCTCTCACCTTCTCGCTCCGCCTGATTCTACAAAAGTACACATAATATGTGATAAACAGGGTGTTTTCACCTGGAACCTAATTTCCTAACAAGAAGTGAAATTCGCGAGGCCCATGTATGTGGTCTCGGGGTTACCCACCTGAAGTAGTAAAGTTTACGATAAATTTGTTAAACTTCTAAGTAAAAGAATTTTAAAGTGGAATCCGCCAAATAGTTTAAAAGCAGTATTAAACTCTGAGTGAAATTAAGTCAAATAAGCCTGCCGGTAAGACGCCCATAGATTAAAGCAATGTATACAAGTGCATCTCTGGTTGCGTAAATCGCGATTTTTGGTGATTGGTGCAAGAACGGGGCAAGTGCGGAATTACGACGTTCTTGCACCTACAACTCGTTACCGGGCAAAATGACAGTGAAATGGGGTTGTAACCTCAGAATTTATCAGGGTATTATTTACATCGTAGGCGAAATATTTTGATAAAATTAGTGAGAAATAAGGCAGTATAATAGATGAAACCCCAAGTGAAATTGAAAGTGAACCTTTTAGTTCCGACGCGACGGCGACAGCTCGAAGGAAACAAGGAGTGCAGAAAACAGTGTTGATTGTGCTATATAAGCAACGTTTAAACCCAAACGCCAGAAAATAATTAAAACTAGGAAAATGGAAGGGAAATATAGGGAGGAAAAGTTAGCTAAAGGAGAAGAAAAAAAATCTACCATAAAGTTATTATGGACAACGGGAGAGCAATGATAACATATTTTAACGATTTAGCGAGAAAATGCACAAGATGGTTATTTGGCGAGGCTCATTAAAAGCATTGTTTCTAGTAGGGCTCGAGAACGTATTGGGGAACGAAAAATTAAATCCGTTACACAATAATACAAGGCAAAATTTATTTTTTACATGTATGAAAAGTAAATTATTACATAAAAGTGGTCATGTCAGTATTTTAAATTGCTGTTCGCTAAAAAAGGCAATTTTTTTTCAAATTAAAGATATTTAATAGATCATAATGCGCTGAGAACTTTTGGATATTTAATTCATTATTACTGACAAAGTTTTAAGATGATCGGAAATAAATGCTATTTTCGTTTTGTAGGTACGAGTTGGGCCAGATTGATTTGACTTTTGCAAAACAGTATTTTGCTGTCGCCATAGAATATTATTGAAACGTGCTGAGCAAATCTCCTCGTATAATAATGCGAAACCATTGGTAACCACTCCTCCTCACAACAAGGGAGGTAAGAATAAGCCTAAGGGTATACCCGTTGAAATAACCGAATAAATCCATAAACATATACATAAGTTTCCTTATCGAAAATCCGATTATGGCCGCCGTAAAAATCTTCAAATATACTACTTATCATATGAACTAAATGTCAAGAAAATATACGATTTATACATTGAGAAGTTTGAGTCTAACATGCATGAAGTTTTGAAATAAGGTCTTGAAAATCCGCCAGATTTCAAACCAGAAGTTAATTATGTCTTCGGTTCGATACTCTAGAACACATTTTTCAAACTATCGTTTCGGAAGTCCCAGGGCAGATACAATACAATCTGCTTGAGAACTAGATAAATCTGGTCTGTCGGCAGATCAAAAAAAATTTCATCATACCAGAGCATCAACGTTTTTTACAAGCCTTGGGGAGAAAATGGCACTAACGAAGAACGATGCAACCAGCAGTGGATACCTTGTGCTTCGATTTTAAGCAGAATACACCATTGCCAAACGTTCCATATGTTGATGCATTTTACTTGCGCCCACTATGGGTTTTTTAATTTTTGTAATTTCGGTAAATTCACAACTTTCACATTATTACGTGCATGATGGAGTAACCGCAAAGAAGACCCCAAATGAAACATGCAGCTTCTTGATGCACTACTTTGACAATATACAAAAATGTTGACACAATACATCTATCTCGAACAACTCTGCCACACAAAAAAAAAATCATACTGTAGTACAGTTTTTATATTCTCTGGTCCAATACGGCAGGTTCAAACAGATTAAACACAGGACACAATTTTCTTCCTTGCGACTGCTCATTCGGAAGGACTGAAAAACACTTGAGCAGAGTGGAACGTATTTACACTCTACAGGTACACACGTCTAAAGAATCCTTCAAGACATGTGTGGCCATCGAAGTGACTCAGGAGATTATTTTTAACTATGCTCCTGTGCTCGGAATGTATTTTAAAATAGCGGTTGCCCATTAAGTTAAACAAAAATTTGCCACTTTAACACAAAAAATACTGCAGTATGATTCTAAAACATCAGAAATTAAATGCAGAAAGACCACTGGTATTCCAGTGTATAAGCTTTGACCTGCTCTCGAATATCACTTCCAACTTTGGAAAATAAAGTTTATGATGGCTAGTTTACAGTAAAAGAGGTCAAGTATGAAAATTTAAAGACATTAGCGATCAAATATGTGTCGAAGATTGTATGCCTCATTAGAGAAATTGCCTAAACTTCACAAAATGCAAATCACCAATAAACCGATTATACCGACGACAGTGGATCAGAAGATGAGACTTTTGTACCTAAACCTACAATTCCGCAATCATCTTCAATAAAATATCAAAAGCAATAATTTTGACTTATTTTAACCCTCGCAGCCATGGTATGAAACTGATAATTTTGGCTAATTTTTTCTCTGTTTGGTAGGCCTTTTTATATTTTTGGTGTCAGAACGGCGCACGTCCAACCTAAAAGTAGCAATATTTGAAGTATTTTAAATTTTATTATTTTTGAAATTAGTATCCCCTAATTCATTCCTAAGAAGAATGTAATGGAATAAGGAATTTTAAAAACGCTTGGAAGTTTTTTCGATTATGCCGATAACATGAAAAAACTTACCTCGTTCATGCAGCAGGGTCTTCAACAATTATAATAGGTAAAGTTGAATGTAAAAGGATAAAATCCTCGAGCCTTATCTGTTGCTTAAAGTAGTGGCGGCTCGTTGTATAAAGCAACTAAAGCTGGGCTTCACATGTAAAAATTATAATATAATCTGAAATTTTCAAGTAATGTTGATATAAATATTATAAGTATAAAACATTTTCCGACTAATTTCCAATCATAAGAGTATAAAAACACAATCAAAGTTTAAAACATTATCTTTTAAACGCTGAAATCGTTGCCCGACCGCATAACATAGCTGTAGTAAGCCCAGAAATGTTTGCTTCAAGCTTCGCGTTTTTGTTTACAATTTTAGAATGTCCAATATTTCACTTCACGCATGGCCCTCCGATCGCTCCGCTCGCTACGGTGGTGCAACCCACAAAAACTAGTCAAAACTAACCCAAGGCATGCCCAAAATTAAAAAAACTGTTTATAAACATAACCTCAAAAAATAAAATAAAAATACCGACGGAAATCGAACCCGGGTCGCCGTATCACGAACCACTGGACCACCAGGGCACTTGAAAGCAATTCGTTACACCGTAAATACATGGATAAACTAGCATTCCAAATTTGTCCACGCCTTCAGCGATATTGAAGGAATGTACGTAAATCATTGTGTCATGCAGTGCCGGTGTAGTACTACGCTCCCCATCCTTTCACTTGCACAAGACGGTGCTTTAAATCAGCGAAATTTAGTAGTCGTATGAGGCGCACAAATTTGTGCTTGTACGGGTATTATTTTTAGCAGTGGCTTGCATGTTGTCTTTGTTTCTGAACAAGTACTTTTTAATTAAATCTCTTTTTTCTTAAAAACAAGAAAAACCAGCCAGAAATGATTGATAAATAAATGATTCCATTATTTTATGATGTTATAAAATCTTAGACCCAACAATCAAAATAAAGAATTGGTAAGAACTTGTTTCACAGTATTACGGGTAAGTGCCTATCTAAAACTGGCAACATTTTATTCTCAACTTCCTCATCTCATCTCTTTTCTATTTTCTTCTTGAAGTGCCAAGCGTCGTGTCGTGTGTCAGGTCGTCAGATGCTTATTCCTAATTAAAATTAGATCACGTCGATCATGACCGTCACGAATGAATTGGCGCGTGCCTATCAGTGGGCGGTTGGTTTGTTTTTCTTTGTGATTTTAGATTTCCGAGGCGGATTTTCCGGCTTAAAAACTAACAATTAATACAGGTAATCTGATTTGTGTTTTATTTTATAATAGAGTATTGTCATGTCAGAGGCCATATCAATTATCAAGGTTTTGTTTATTAATAGTTATTTTTCTACAGCCGCGCGCAAAATAACTAATTACTAAATTCAAATGAAATCGCAAAATCGACGAATGCCGCGGATCCTTATATTGCGCCCTAGCGAACATGGAAAAAAAATTCTCACTTTTTCCGTCGAGTGTGCTATGAATGGGCATGGAAATTGAAGATAAATAAATGACAGTCATGCGTTTGTTACAGTTTGTTGCTGGCACTCCTGTTCCAAATATGCCCGAAGCCCGAATATAATATGTCAAAACTGACACTCATTTGCAAATTTCATAATAAGTATAGAGAAAAATGTGCATTTAATTTTAAAAAATGCGGCTGTAGAAAAAGTTCTGTGTGTTTTTCGAGCGCAAAGTAAGATTGCCGTTTTCAATTCGACATTCTTTCTCAAGCGGCAATCCGTTACTTTGCGCTCTAAATACACAAATAACTATTTTCTACAACCGCGCGCAAAATAACTAATTACTAAATTGAAATTAAATCGCAAAATCGACGAATGCCGTGGATCCTTATTTTGCGCTCTAGCGCGAATATGGAAAAGAAAATTTTCACTTTTTCCGTCTAGCGTGCTATGAATGGTCATGGAAACCGAAGATAAATAAATGACAGTCGTGCGTTTGTTAGTTTGTTGCTGGCATTCCTGTTCTAATATGCCCGAAGCTCGAACATAATATGTCAAAACTGACAGTCATTTGCAAATTTCAGAATAAGTATAGAGAAAAA
>MU181956.1:731123-767402 GCA_016904865.1 Pissodes strobi
ACATTCTTTCTCAAGCGGCAATCCGTTACTTTGCGCTCTAAATACACAAATAACTATTCTATATTTAGAGCGCAAAGTAACGGATTGCCGCTTGAAGAATGTTACTGCGCGACGCGTCGCGGAGCGCAGTAATCTTTCGAAAACGGCAATCTTATTTTGCGCTCGAAAAACAGAACTTTTTCTACAGCCGCATTTTTTAAAATAAAATGAACATTTTTCTCTATACTTATTCTGAAATTTGCAAATGACTGTCAGTTTTGACATATTATATTCGGGCTCCGGGCATATTTAGAACAGGGGTGCCAGCAACAAACTCTAACAAACGCACAACTGTCATTTATTTATCTTCGGTTTTCATGACATGAAAGTGAGAATTTTCTTTTCCATGTTCGCTCTAGAGCGAAAATAAGGATCCGCGGCATTCGTCGATTTTGCGATTTCATTTGAATTTAGTAATTAGTTATTTTGCGCGCGGCTGTAGAAAAAGTCATTTTTTGCTCTCGGTAGTGGGTTTGCGGTTTTGTTTTCTCGTGCCTACCTCTAGGTATTTTAATTTAAAAATTGTAAGATACGTTAAAACTTGGGTTGAAATGAATCCTTTTAACGATATTTGCTTAAATCTCCTTTCTCGCGACGATCGATCTGAAGTGGAAAAGTGGCAAATTTTGGAGAGATGACCAATGCCACTAATAGCGGCGAAAAAAGGGTGGGTCGTCGGGATACTTCGCGAACGTTTCAAACTTCCTAATACGATAATTATAAATGGCTTTGCGGAAGTTTATATAAAAGGAGTATGTATTGCTGAACTTGCATTTTATTGGGTAAAGCAGAAAATTCATGGTGCTCAAATGATGGATTCAAGAAAGATTTCTGATAGACAGAGTGCGGGCTTCTTAAATTATTTTAATGACTTTGAATTTGCACTTTTAAGTCTTTAGCGATGTTCCTTCTGTCATGGGTATACTATTAGATGTGTTACAAAATAAGTCACTGTATATTATTTATTGTATCTCTCAAATAAAAAATATTGAAGCCCTCTTAAATACGAAACGAAATAACGAATCATTTAAACAGATTATTGATGGAAATGCTTTAAGGACGTCAGTTCCAACTGAATAACGAGACGGACGGGCAAGATCCCCATTAACTCAGGATCAGGTTTTTGAAAAAGTTTTATATTGCGAAGTTTTAGACACTATCTCATTACAAATTACCATTCGTTTTCGAGATTTAGAAAAAAATCAGTTTATCGCTTTAATGGACACTTCAAAATTGAAATATTACTCCAAAAACCTTCCTAGCGAGCCATTAACTACCCTAAAAGACTGTTACCCTAATATATTTGCCGATTCTCAAAAACTGTATCCTGAGCTACAATTTATTTGGGCTGAGAAGAATTTAAAGAACTTGAACCAGAAACTTTAATGGAAAATATTACTAAACATAAAAATATCTTCAGAGAAATAAATAAAAGTAGAAAAAAAAATTTGAAACAAGCTTTTGTTTAAATGCACTAAAAAGAAGAAAATAAAAATTTGAAGTGAATCAAACCCATTATTATATGATATAAAAGCTTGTCGCGAGATTTTTCTGTTTAAATTTCTCGCGACAAGCTTTTATATCATATAAAAATGTTTAATGTAACAAAATAATGGCTTTGATTTACTTCAAATTTTTATTTTCTTCTTTTTAGTGCATTTAAATAAAAGCTCGTTTTAATTTTTTTCTTACTTTTATTTATCTTTTACTTTTTAGTAGGTATTATGGTATAGCAAAATCACAAATTTAGTAGATATTATATATTTATTTATAAAACTTAGATTCGTAGTATATAATAAAAGTCATTTTGAATCCGCCATTTGGATTTTCAATATCTGATAAAAAAATTATATTCCTTGTCCCTAAAAACCCCCTAATATCAATTTTAAACTAAATCGCACATTCTTTAAGTAGTGCCTTCAGCACTAAGCTTTAAAGGGAGGTGGGAAGTGTAAGCAACACCACTGTCTTCATAAGAATAAACAATGGCAACACCATAGTTTTATATTTTTATTTGAACTACAAACGCATCCCAAATTTGAAGCCAATTGGATATGTAGAAGTCAGCTAAAATTGACTTGCAACATTTAACCCAAAATCGGCCATGTTAAATCCGCCATTTTAAATTTTCAAAATCTGATAAAAACTTCAAATTCCTTGTCCCCAAAAACCCCCATATACCAATTTTAAACGAAATCGGACATACTTTAAGTTGTGCCCCCCTACCCTACCCTTGAAGGGGTGGGGGGGAGTGTAAGCAAGACCATAGTTTTATATTTTCATCTGAACTACAAACGCATACCAAATTTGAAGCCAATTGGATATGTATAAGTCAGCTAAAATTGACTTGCAACATTTAGACGAGTATCGGCCATGTTGAATATGTCATTTTGAATTTTCAAAATCTGATAGAAAATTCATATTCCTTGTCCCCAAAAACCCCCATATACCAATTTTAAACGAAATCGGACATACTTTAAGTAGTACCCCCTCCCCTACCCCCGAAAGGAGGGGAGGTGTAAACTTAACAACATTATAATATTGTATTGTCATCGGAACTATTTAGTATGATTTGGTAAGTGATATGGGTTTGAGATATAGTTTTTAAGAAAAGTAATTTATTTTTCCAAATATATAACGTAAATATTACTTAATTTAGCGAATTAAAATATATAATATGAAATATTTTATATTTGGGTAAAATATAAAATATATAATAATTTAGAAGTATCCGCCCTATATTTTTTTTACTTAAAATTTTATACCTATTTTAGCAATATCGCGAATGCGCCATTAAAATTTATTTGCCTTACATGCGGTGCATTTGCCTCCGGCGCGGCGGACTCTTGCCTCACCTGACGGTAAACCCACGAGCCGCCACTGGCTCAGAGCGCTCTTTAGTGGTATGTCGTGATAGTTTGGTTGTGATACCGAACCAAAGAAAATTCTTTGTGCACTATAATATTCTTTGACCGAACTGGGTTAAAACGAAGTGCCCAAATGCGGTATTATAATAATACATTGCAAGGAATCTATTATTAAGTCACGTAATACACCTATTAATGTATATATCGTTTGTTATATTATAATATAACTAGACGTTTGAACATATATATGGTAAATTTTTCGTGATTGTATGCCGAACATTTTCCAAGCATGAATAAATTATGAAGCCACTTGTGCTAAATATTAGTCGCTGCTGATCGTTTGTATGTTTTGTCCTATAAGTTGACCTGAATTTAAAATCATAAAACTGTTGCATGCTCAGATTTATGCAACAAGGCCTAAAGTGATCTATTTTTGGTTTTGCTAGTTGCATTTCCATTTAAATCGAATGTGAAAATCTATATGTTTTCATGGAAAGTAGTCTCTAAAATATAACTCTTGATAATATTTTTGTAAGGATCATTAAAGTTTATGTTTAAAATTCTATAATAGAAAGAAAAATATTTCAAACAGCTCAGTACTTGAAAGGACGTTAAAATCTAATCACGTATTATAAGTCTATACAATATTTCCAACAAGCCTTTAATTTAGTGCTCTATCGAGCGAAAACTGGTATTCTGTTGACGGTTATATTTACAGATCTTACGTGAAAACTTTTTAGACTAATTCACCCAAATTTTTCCTGGATGGTGAAGCAGTCTGAGCCGTCAAGTTAGCGCGTCAGATGTCAGATTAACACTCATTTGGAATATTTAATATGTGGCGATAAGCGCGACAGGACCGCACTCGAGATATGTGACGCCTACTACTTTTAATCTAATCAATTTTTTACCAGGACATGTTGAATTAACTAAATAAAACGCAAGGGGCTGCTTCCAGTCTGTACAAAGGCCTCTTGCCATTACGACTGTTGCTGCTAAAGCTGGTGAAAAATTTCTGGAATCATCGCCGTAGTCCTCAAACCCGTAAATTCTGTCAGATTTGCAGTCATAATAAAGATGAGCTTTGCAGTTCATTTCATCAACAAATAGGATGCAGTATTTGTCTAATTCGGAAAAATTAGCAGACTTTCCTCTCAGCATTTCAAAAAGTAAATTATTTATACCAGCCGAATACTGGATATTACTAAGATATTTTTGTAGAGTTCCTACTCCTGGCATACAAAACATTTTACTCAACTGTTTTTTATATAATTTTGGGCCAAGAAAGTACAGCGTTAAGCAATATTGCTTGAAGTCGCTGGTAAACCGCCTGCCTTTTGGTTTTTTAACAATTTCTCCTACTTGCACGTTGATAAAATTCGCAACATCTTTGGAAGGGCAAAATTTATGAGTCAACTTCTTGTAATCTGACAATGTCACCTTATCGAGGTAGGATGTACTTGAAGCTGCTTGCGTAAACAGTGAAACTCTTGTCTTTAAGCGAACATTTTCATCGCGTAACCTATTCAGAGACTTATGCAAATGCGGCTTACACCGGGGTGTTCCAGATGACAAATTTGCAGTTGTTTGTGTACTTCGTTGGATGGGAGACGCTGGTCCTGACTGGCCTTCTGCAGCATCTTAAAAGTAATATAGCATACAGTAATGCATATACAATGGTTATAGGCATTCTGGAAAATAAATATTATCATTATGATTAGTGTGTTAGGTCGCAAATTACCTTTAGGGCTTTCAGTTTCTGCTACATTTGAAATGTCCCCAACAGCTGGAAACAGCTCAGGAACTGCATTTCTGCGTAGTCTGTTCTGTTGTTCATTGGCAAACATGGCTCTGGTAAAATGCCTTCCGCATAATCTGTAGGCTTGTATATGTAATTTATCCACATTTTTCAGAAGGTCTTCCCTGCCACATGCCGTCAGCCAAACTCGAGCTCTAATAATATACAGGGTGTTTCAGATTTTAATCAGGAAAATTTAACAGACGATAGAACTTGACAAAATAAAAAGGAAAGTTCATATACACTTGTATATATTGGAGCTTCATTTTCGAAATACAGGGTGTTAAAATTTAAGAAAAAAACATTTTGATGTGTTAACATCTTATACGACGGTATGAGGGTAAATCTCGGCAAATGGGAGTGAAATGTGGGGACGGAAATGTGAAAGCCGATATGACTTCATAACCATGCGCAGTGATTAGTGCGCATCTACTTCAGCGCTTCCTTGTAAAATGTGTTCTTTCTAACGCCAGAATATAGGCAATCAATTCCAAATACGTGTTTGCCTTTATTCAGGCGTCACGCGGCCTAAGATGGCATTAGATTGTCATGTCGAATTTATGCAGTGAATTAATCCACTCCGATTGAAACTGCCAGTAAGTATTATTAAAGAATCCTAACTAATATTATAAATGCGAATGTGAGTTTGTTTGTTTGTTTGTTTCTTACGCTTACGCTTGATATCCTTAAATAACTGTCAAAGATATACCAATATTCACAAATCTCAATTTTAATTTCGTTCCATAGTTACCGCTCACGAGATGTTTACACATCAGGGTCTCGAGTACTAACAGACTCGCTAATTTTTTTTTATGCATAGCTCAAGAAACCCTTGGCCGAATTTCGTTAAATTTAGCAGGTTTGTCATAATAAAAAGTATTTTTTTACCTAATTAGATTTACCGTAATTATTCGAGCCATGTCCTAGAGGGCAACCTAGTCGGTAAAAATAGAAAAAAAATTATTATTACAAGTGCCAAATTTCTTATATTTTTTGCTTTTGCTTACTTTTCGAGAATAGTTCAAATTTTTAAAATGAAATACATAATTAGAAAAAAATCGAATAAGCCTTATTATGACTTTTTAATATTTTCGATAGATACATATAAGAAAGAAAAAGTTTTGTTTTCAAATGTTTAATCCAAAAAAAATATTAAAACATAAAAAAGCAGTAACGTACCATATGTTCTCTGTTTGTACCAACTTACTTGCCTTCTGAAACGCCCCTGGAATAATTACGGTAAATCTAATTACGTAAAAGGATACTCTTTAATATGACAAACAAACCTGCCAAGGGTTTTTATGAGCTGTGAATAAAAAACTTTTTTTCTTAAACTTTAACACCCTGTATCTCGAAAACGAAGCTTCAAAACATACAAGCTAATATGAACTTTTTTTATTTTGTCAAGTTCTAACGTCAATTAAAATTTCCCGATTAAAAACTGAAACACCCTGAATATAATGATTTGAACCGGGTCGGTATAATAATATATACTTTGACAATATCGCACTAGTAATGAAGCCGTGGTATTAGGAATAGCCAAGATTTATAAGGCAATGCTATTAATAATAATAATTGTCTTTTAAGAAACCTATATTTGAAATTATGAGTGTTGGTAAATTGGTTCCCAGTAGGTAGGAAATAAAAGGGTAGTTTCAAACATTTGTTAATAATATGTAAATCGGTTCCTAAACCTAAAAACGTCGTTGGTAAATTGGTTCCCCAAATAAATTTGAGGCAGATATCTAAAAAATTAGAAATATATTGGGGATGTGAAGGTATTGAAATTTTAGTTTGCATTTTTGCTCTATGGCCATCACTTAATTGTGTATACTTTGGGTTAGTTTGGGTTAGTTTCTTTTCACTGTGCTAGCACCTATTAAAATTGAAATTATGAATGTTATTATTTTGTATTATATTACTTGCTATTTTTAATGTAAAACACTCTTTGTAAAATAAACAGATTTATAAAAACCCGGGAACCAATTTACAGATAAAGATCAGGTAAACTAAAAATGTTGGGAACTAATTCACATATTTCTTTTGACCCTTCTTAATTTGGGAACCAATTTACGTTTACCCGAAATTATATACAGAGCCCGACGTTGCTTAAGTTCAGTGATCAGACGAGAACTGATGTTTTCAACGTGTTATGACCGTTGCCTGAAAAATTTTGTTAATTTTCTCTCTTGTCTCATTACAGGCAAATAATTTATCTCTTTTGCGAGACGAAAATTAAAAAAATGGACTTGATGATGACCCCTCGAATACAAAACGTCGGACTGGATACTACCATTGGGTATAGCGGAAAAAGTGGCAATGCAAACGTGCAATTCAATTTGAAATCCGTTTTTAAATAGCTCAGGAAAAAAACAAAATGATCTTTTAAAATTTCGTTTTTTTTTTCGAAAATCTCCGAAAGTACTCGGAATTTTAAAACTTTCTAAACGGCATATTGTTAGAAACCTAAATACGCAATTTTGCCCTAATTTGACTGACACTGTATCTCTTACGGTTTTCGAGATCTCCATACATATATTCGAATTCGAGCCACCCCGTTCATGGTTTTCTGGTGCCTTTAAACCATCGATTAATATGATATTAATAATTACGTTTCAATCAACTTTCTCTTTCGTCGTAACTTCCGAACGATTCCGGTTCAAAGTGTACTTATTACATTATTTGGTTCTATATGTATCCCACATCTGTGATGCAGGTATCCTATTTTTTATTTAACTAAAAGAAGGCCATGAATCAATATTGTTTCAAACGTCTGGGCATCTAAATAATACTTTTGACAGTTCGTTTAATTTAAAATATGTTTTTTTATCGTCTAAAATCCGTTTAAAAACGATTTTAAATGGCAAAATTGTATAAAAATCCGAAATTTCCGGATTTTTTTTAGGGCGATAGCCGTGGCTTCGGACGAATTTGTCGTGGATTTTGAAGAGAAAATTCATTTTAAATTCAGCCGTCTATTAAAAATAAAATTTATTTCGCTCTCTCTGGGAGCCTCATTACAGGCATATTTCTTACCTCTTTTGAGGGTGGTAAATTTCATAAACCGAGTCATTACACTACCTTGAAAAATCACTCATGAAACTAAAAAAGTATTATTAACTTTAATCCCCTAGTTCTTAGAAATGTAATGTAGGATGGATCTCAGATATTTAATATATAAACGTTAAGCGTAATAATTATACTTACAATATATTTTATGAAAATCTAATAATATGGCACTCACCTGTTAATATCCGTTGGAAATTTGAAATAACTAACACTGCAATTCTTCGCGTTATTTGCGCATTTCGTTGACGCGCAACGCATAAAAGCTGGCATTGTTATGGAGAATAATAGCTCAATACACCTCTGGAATACCGATGCGTACTCGGCCAGCGCGACTGCTGAACATGGACCGCCCAGGGCACTCACAGCTATGCGCAGTGCCCGACACCCCAACTTTCCGATTTCGGTAGAGATGAGTAGCTGGTTAGTGAATAAGCTGTGCTAAAAGTTTCGCTGTTTCGCAAAAGTGAGCATAATGAACTTTTGGGGGAAAATGTAAAACATTGATTTAGAGGTAAAAAAAAATTACAGTTTTCATTTTTCTTTCGATAAAAATTATATCTCTATAGAAAATATGATCATTTGACCCCAAAAACCGTACAAGAGGCCACTTTACAAATGATGATGCCTTTTATACCGGGTGAACTGGTTGAATATAGACTTTTCGCCATTTCGAGTTTTATGACATTAACAAGAGATGTGTCATTTAAAGTCTTATTTATTATCATCCGCCTAACCTCCAAATCTTAAACATTACAACTATGTAATTTGTCTGTATCCAATATTCACTTTTGACGCACATATTTCCATAGACGGCTTAGCTCAAATGGATAGTCAAGCGCCCGCTTATCATGCGAGAGTTACCCGAATTAAGGCCAGTCGCCTCTAAGAAACTTTTTTTTATTTAATTTAGGTTTTAATATCGGTTTGTTGGAGGTTTCACTTCTGTTGTGTGGCCCTAGTCATAAATCATAATAATTTTGTATAAATAGTTCTAATAAAACTTTTAAAAAATGTTTAGTACTTATAACCTAGAAATTCCAAATGCGCCAATTTAAATTGTTCTTTAGGTCCTGTAATTTTAGGTTTCAGGTAACTATTTTTAGTTTAGGACATATTCCAGCACTCTAAATAGATATTTAAACATAATTGCCCTATAATTTTGGCATACATTATAATTGCAATAATGAAACTAATAGCTAATAACTTTTGCGTGCTCAGCATTTTCTAGTTATAAATAAATCATGAATCATGCTATTTAAAGTAGCAATATATTTCTGTAATTCATATATTCAGCGATATTATATATCTTAACTTGTCTAGCATTTGCTGGGTGATGAGAGTAGTAGCTTTTGACCCAAATCTCACTTTACGCACTATACTATACGCATTGCACTTTACATACACCTACGCACATTGAATGTATAAAAATACTACCAGTAGCACATGAAGATGATAATCTTATTATGTTTTTAATAGATCATAAAAAAATAACGGGACTAACATCATTGCCTATAGTGGTAAAAAACAAGTTATGATATGCGTTCATAGGGTCTTACTCTGGGCCTCGTCTACACTTAAGTCGTCGGCTGCACCACGTTTCAAGACTTAGAGATCATTCCAAAATGTAGGACTCTCCAAACTGAAGCCACAAATAACCATTTTGGAAAGCGTTATCAAGGCATTTATTTCAACAAATAGCACCAGTATTTTTCCTAAGTCTATAAATATTGATACATTTGTGTTTGTTCCAAAAACGCCAACGGAAATAAAAGTAGGTATCAGCTCAGAAATTAGTGCTTATCAATAATTTATACATCTTACAGCAAATGTTACTTATAAATAATTAGTAGTATCTAGACGATCAATAATATTATCCATATTTGCTTCAATTGACTCTTAAAATTAAAGCGCGTATCAATATGCTTCATTTAAACGCATCGGTATTTCCACCAATACTCATTCTGGCTAAAATATTATGTAGCATGGTCGGGGTTATTTCAATGGTATTTCTGTTGTGAATGTCGAAATATTTTTTGATTCGGATTTGGGTTTTCAAGCACTGGCTCTTGCACTGTGCGAACAAAAAAAAATCAGAGAAAGGGAAAAAGATACTGGTCCAAAGAGTGATAAGAGCTGAAAAATCGCCTTAAACACGAACATTTTCTGAATTATTGACTTTCTACAGAACCGGACAAACAGTTACATGGAATAAACGAAGAAGGCTTTCAAACTTTATTAGAGCTAGTTACACCCAACACCAGCAAAAAGGCACTGCTATGCGTGAAGCTATCCTAGCATGCCAAAAACTTTCTATAACATTGAGGTAACTGGCGTCAGGAATGAATTTGGGACACATGAAGTTTATGTGTGCAAACACTCTTCAGATATTGGAAAATGTTATTATAGAAACCTGCGAAGTAATAACATAACTAACCACTAAGATGCAATATTCAGGTAAGTATTAGTTTTTCATTGTTCTTCCAATAGATAGACAGAATGTAAAAAATAGAAAATAAGTACAAATACAACAAACTGCAAAGCATATTATAGGCAAAGGTTGGGGTCCAATGCTATCAGGAACAGGACATGTGTGAACTACCAAAAACACTGAAGCTACTAATTAATTATCACTTTGTCCTACGTTTGAACTTGAACTTTGAAAATATTATGTGAACATTCCAGATAAAATATAAGATTTGGCATTACTGAAAAGCAGCAGGTTACAAAAAATTGCAAAAATGACGTAAACAGGAATACATCATATTTATTTGTCAAGATAAGTTATTATAAAATTATTAGATCACTAATTTAAAATGAAGAAACTTACAAAAAAAATCCCGAAGTGTCCCCACCAGTGTCTTTTACGTCCAGAGACGGTTGGTTGTTTGAAGGGTTTTCTGGAATTATTTCTTGTACGTGCTGAGTATTGTAATAACTCAACCAAGGGGTGCCATATTGTGTTAGTTCCCTTGAGTTAATAGGTTGAGTCAGGTTCGTTCACCCGAGGCCTCAATAATAGTCTGAGCTTACTTAACTCTATGTATATTGATAAAATAAATGGTTGGTCTTGCAATAATGGTATCAATGATTTTAATTAAACCCAGTCACGTTACCTTACCAAATATCACCCCAATCAGGTCAGCGTGTTTTTCTATGTGTGCAATAGTATGCAGTTTATGAAATGCGTTATAATAATATTTAATAGTTACAATATTCCGTCGATATACAGGGTATATACTTATCAATTACACCTCCCCCCTTTTTTTAAATTCTGTTGATCTGAATTTTTTTTTCTCCTTTTTGATATATAAACAAGTAAAATATTTGAAAGTACATTTGTGAATACGTAACCCTATATAGCAACAATTTACTTTATCTTGAAACTTTTAACACGTCAACCCTGTTCTTATGACTATACAATACTTATACTATAAGGTATGGAAAAAGAAGGAAGTGTTTGTTAGTATTGAGATTAAGAAAGAATTCATGGTAAGATCATAGAATAAAAGATATGGAAATATAAGAAGTGGAGCTCCGTTTGTCTAAAATTTATTTTACATCTAATACAATTAATAATAAGTAACATAACCAATATAACGTATACATATAATGATATAATATAAAAATGATATAGCATAAGTCGATCAATGCATAGGCTTCCATCGTCCTTTGCATAAATAGGAATTGCATATAATTATGCATCTAAATGCATTTTGAATCACTTACTATTATTAATTACAATTAAAAACAAATTTTTATGGTAATAAAATTATCTTTAATAATAGCAGTACTTTGATGCCTTTCAAATTTTCAGTAGTTGTGTCTAATAATGCGCCTTATTAAGAAATAATATGTTATTTATATATTTTTTGTTATTTAGTACAGTTATGAACAATTTTATAGAACGAACTATACGTAAAGTCCATAAGCAGCTTTGTTTTATATAATTAAACGTTTAATTAGTTGTATTATATTTAACAGCACTTGTATATCTTATTACTTTATAACATTTTGTGTTTATTTATTTTTTTCCTATTAAAGTCTAATCAATTATGAATGTTCAATTATCATGTAAAAATATATCATTGTTTATATCCTATACTTTCATAGTTTGAAAGAACTGATTTAAACCTCTCTTCTCTCTTTTTTTTTGTTTATTGTCATATACTTGTTTATTTATACTCCGATACTTTCGTTTTAACCCTCATTTTATAATTACATAGTGCTTTCTCAATACGAATTACCGCCTTCAGGGAACGTCATTTCATTATTTTCTTGCAAAACTCTGATCACCGGCCTTTAGCCTATGTATTTCTCTAAAGAATATACTGCCATTAGCGAACATTGTTTGCAATTCTCATATAAGAGACTTCTCCATTTGTATTATGGACCGGTTCTTTTGGAGTCTTTTACTTACGTACGTAGTGACCATTTAATATTAATTTCATTTCTTCCTTATTTTTCCCAGATCTTTCGACGATGTACCTAAGTCTTACGCCGATCAAGATTTCTGAATAGTGATTACTTTATAATATTAATTTTCATTACTGAGGTATTCACGGAGTTTGTCCTTCTTTCTATCTCTGGTTTCTCATTTCAATAAAATCTCAACATTTCGTTTCGCGCCAATGCTGATCGAAAATTTGACTTGAATATATTCTGGAATTTAGGGTAAAATAATTAATAAATCGCGTTTCGAACATGTTAGAAGTTATTCACGTGTATTGCCACATCGCTAAACCAAACAAAAAAACAAAAAATTACAGATGTAAAACATGAAAATGAGAAGTAACGAACAGAGAATCGAAATCGAGAAAGTTTCAACCGAAAACTAAAAGTTTAGAAACCAAAATTAAAATAATAGTGGTTAGGGGAAAATAATAAAATTTCTTTGCTTATAGGTTGACTGTGATAGAAAGCTTAGTACCCTCTATTGACAACGTATCACCTAATTTCGTTATTGTTTGCGAACTTCCGCAATATTTGGTTGATCAAGCCAGACATTTGCAGAACTCTCACGTTCAACCTCGCTTTTGTTTTTGATTCGCTTACTTAAACAGATAATACTTTTTTTCTCTCTAACTTTCTGGAAACTCTGTAGATAGTGTGTACCTACGTTCTATAAAATAATTCTTGCTGAAAAAGCATGCGTTTACCTTATTTTAATATTGCCCAAATTTATGGACTTTGCGAATTTAATTAACATGATTCCGTGTATTTAGTAAGAATTACACTACTGCCTTTGTGGCATTGTCTATTCCGATATGGTACTGTATCGCGGTACCGTTACTTGCTTGCGTGTTTACAGAAATCTACCGTCAGGGAGGCTGGAAGCGTCTGGCGTTAGTGCGCCCTCAGCCTCGCGACTAAGTAAGTTTCCAATGTGTTATTTGATATTGGTTATACATAAATACTTACTATTTAATATGTATTTTCTCATTTTCCGAGTCATTTTCTATCTAAGATATATATTTAGTTAATTGCTTCTTTTGGTTTTATTGAACCTTGGCTGATGCAAATTTATACAACTAAACAATTAGATAAAACTGAAATACACACAATCCACTGTCGTTCGCACTATTCTTGGGCAAATGCCTCCAAATGAGTAAGTAAAAACTACCTGCAAGAGTGATACTAGCCCGTTTCTATGTGCACAACGGCATTAAATTATCTATTGCAAAGAACGAACTATATCAGCCGTATTTTACGTATAAAATTATTTTTGTCCTAATACTAGCCCGAATTGGCCTTCCAATTGTCGTTTTGACTGATTTATTAGCTTGGCAAATATCTCATCATTTTTCCAACACATAAAATTCTAAATTCCATGCCCTCACAATCTATTTTCATTTCATTACATGATTGTTGCGCTTAGTTTCAGAAAATCTATAAAACAACGTGTCCAAATGAGTGTAATGTTCGCCATATTAGAACATACAGTTTATATCTAGAAATAATTTAAAACTATCTAAGTAATATTTGAGCACTGCGGAATCAACCCAAAATATTTCTCATTACGACTTTTTATTTTGTTCAAAGCACATCCCAATGGGTTTGAGTTGACATCAAAATTCAACAGTTATTTTATACTTAAATTCCTATCTAAAGCGAAACCCATAAGAGAAGAAATATCTAAATTAGAACACAAAGTTTTAACTAATATTTCATAATATTTATATATATTCTAATGATATGATAATGCATAAAAGTTATTTCATTTATATGGAAAAGAATTATATTCCATCCTATCGGTAATTAATAATATACCGCTAACATTCAATTTAAATCAACTCCAATTACCTGCGTTTCATTACACTAATATTTTCCGATATTGTCTTTACGCCGCGTCGTTTAATATTTATTTTTTATGCATATGCTGGCATAATAATATACCGAATTTTGCAATCTCGACGTAATTATGCGATTTAGCCGGTACAAATTAATAACCTTTGTTCATAGAATAATTACGAATTTCCGATTATTTCAATAATATATGGATAATCCTTATTTAAAAGAATTTAACTACGTTTTATTTTATTATATACTTTACAACTTATGATAATTTATGTGCTGGGATATTTAAATAATCTACGTCAATATGAATCGAGCTGTACAAAATTGTAAGATTTATCATACTTTAATCATTTTTGCTAGTGTTATGTTGTTGAATTAGCTTGTTTGTTTTAGCATACTCCTCGATTACGTATAGCTTGTTTTATAGGCAGTTATTTATACTTCCCAAAACTAATCAAAAAAAATATTTTGAGATTATGTATTTAATTTTTAACCGCATTGTGTGATTTTAGAATTTCAGTTAAACTATAATTTGTGCATCTACTTAAATACGATTGGTCTACTGATTTCCAGAAATTTTTGATCTTTTCAGCAATAATCGGCTAGGCACAGCGATTCGATTAGATAAATAATACTTGTACTGCAAATATTTGATTGAGTATTAAGTGTGAATAAATAAAATGATTATATATTATATATTTAAAATAGAACGATAGTGCCTTGCTAGGAAAATATACGTATGCAGATAATGTGATAATATAATTGTCATACCTGAAAAGCTACCCCGATATATGCCTATATAAAGAAAAATATATAACTAACTTTTAACATTAAATTTTATAGCCTATTTCTGCACATTTCTAATTCACTTTTGTCATGTATTGTTTTTTTTTCGCATTTACATTATTGTTTTTCAATGTTCAATTGTTCATGCATAACTTTTTATTTTCACATCCTCTTATATTCACCAAAACCTAAAAGAGAATGTTCTTCTTTTTCCTTCTTTTCCTAGCCCTCTTGCTAGTTCATAGGGCCTCTGTGGATTAGTTGCCTTGACTACCTCATACTTTACTTTTACCACGTATGAGGGACTGGCAGGGTCACCATGTAATAACTCAAACAAGGGGTGCCATATTGTGTTCCCTTGAGTTAATAGGATGGGTCAGGTTCGTTCATGCGAGGCCTCAATAATAGTCTGAGTTTATTTAACTCTATGTATATTGATTGAATAAATGGTTGGTCTTACAATAATGGTATCAATGATCTTAATTAAACACAGTCACGTTACCTTAACAAATATCACCCAAATCAGATCAGGGTGTTTTGTTATGTGTGCAACAGTATGCAGTTTATGAAATCCGTTATAATAATATGTAATAGTTACAATATCCCGTCGATATACAGGGTATATACTTATCAATTACAGTATTAAAGTCCATGTAATGACGCATTATTCATGTTAAGATTTAAATCGTTGAGTAATGGAGATGATACATAGCTTAGGAAAGGGTACAGTGACCTGGACATAGGCGCCGGTGACACGGAAGATGGAGATAATAATATGAATTGCGATGTCGCTAAAAACCGCACTCCATACTTTATTAATATGCCCATTTCTGTTTCAAACAAGGTATCATAATTGATTTTTTTTTGCAAAACGTATATGTCTGGAGCCAATCTGCTTAGTTTGATGGCCGGTTGCCTAGCTACTATTTCCAATTCACTTTCAGCAGTAGCTTGACCAACTAGTTTGTAAAATCTTGTGAAGATGGTTTCTTTCCTTTTGATCGAAGAGGACAGGCAGTAGGAGATGACGATAGATAGTCAGCAGATGAAAACTAGTAAAAATTAAAAAATTTAAATTAATAAAAGAAACATATTGTCGGGATAGTTTTTATCCGCGATGCCAGGCCTTGTCTACTGGTCAAAGACTTAGTGATAAAACATAAACAATGTCTATTGGTCAGACACTTAATAAGATTATATTATACCCGATTACTAAGGTGCGCATGCTTTATCGATTTGAGGTATATTTTTGAATTGTTTATAGGTCTTTAGTCACTGTTTTATTACTATAGTTTTTCTTAAGAATTGAAGTGACAGGATTACAACATATTTATTTGTCAAGATAAGTTATTATAAAATTATTAGCTCACTAATTTAAAATGAAGAAAATTATAAATAAAAATTCCGAAGTTTCCCCACCAGTGCCTTTTACGTCCAGAGACGATTGGTTGTTGAAGGGTTTTCTGAAATTATTTCTTGTATGTGCTGAGAATTAAAGACCATGCAATGACGCGTGATTCATGTTAAGATTTAAATCGTTGGGTAATGGAGCGGATACATAGCTTAGCAAAGAGTACAGCTACCTGTAGATAGGTGTCGGTGACACGGCAGATGGAGATAATAATATGAATTGCGATATCGCAAAATCTTGTGAAGATTGTTTCTTTCCTTTTGATAGAAGGGGACAGGCAGCAGGAGATGGCTATGGCTGGTCAGCAGATGAAAACTAGAAAAAATTAAAAATCAATATTAATAAAAGGAACTTATTATCGGGATAGTTTTTATCCGCGATACCACGTCTTGTTTAGTGTGCAGGAATATAGCTCAGATTGGGGATCGATCTACGTCAGGTGAGAACAGATGATAAAGAAAGCACTTCAGCTAAAAACAATAACAACGCCTATTGGTCAAAGACTTAATGATAAAACATTAACAATGTATATTGGTCAGAAACCTAATAAGATTATATTATAATTTCTCGATTTGAGGTATATTTTAAATTGTTTATAGGTCTATAGCCTGTTTTATGAATATAGTTTTTGTTAAGTTACTACTGCAGTTATGAAACCCCCAGACTTCGCGACCATGTGATCGAGCCAAGCCCAGGTTTGTGTGAGGAGAAAAGGATGAATTAGAACTTCAAGCGCCCATGTCGATAGCCCAGGAACTGGTTTTAGGTGAGAGACAAAAGTCTGCCAACTGATGGTTCGCTAGCGTATTTATATCATAAAAAGTGATGATCGTTGCGTGTTTAAGGTTCATAATCGCTCCCGTTGACTGTTCGCATTGTTTATAGTTTGCCGTTAATGTTTTTATAATAATTTCCAAATTCAAGTTCAAACTTAGGACAGGGTGGTATTTATTTAGTAGCTTATGAATTTTAGAAGTTCACACGTTCCCCCGCCCTCTAAACGTTGGTCCTCAACGTTAACACGACCTACATTGCTTTAAATGGAAAGACCGTAATTCGAGAAACCTGTCGCATATTACAATTTCACATTATAGCTATAAAATACAAAGTGTCATCAGTGGTTTTGTTACTTTCTGGATCCAGGCTCATCCATTGTAACACCCTCTAGCCTTCACTGCAGCCTATGTCTTAGCAATGTTTCACATGCCTTAAACTGTTTGAAGGTATTACACGTGAGTCTGCTGGAGAGACTACTACGGACATCCACTAGTGGTTGGTACATACATGCAACAAGAAGAAAATATATTTATAAATTGTCTTAATACTTATTACAACTCTAATTCTAGATTTTCAAAATACAAGGAACAAATAGTATGTAGAACTCCACAATAACTAGTTATCTATAATATTCACAAGACGGTCCTGTCCTATAATTTCCAGCGCCTCCACCATTCTGACGGAATAGTTTTTATCCGCGATGCCACGCCTTGCTTAACGTGCAGGAATATAGCTCAGATTCGGGATCGATCTACGTCAGGTGAGAAGAGATGATAAAGAAAGCATTTCTGTTAAAAACAATAACAACGTCTGTTGGTCAAAGACTTACTGATAAAACATTTACAATGTCTATTGGTCAGAAACCTAATAAGATTATATTATACCCGATTACTAAGATGCGCATGCTTTCTCGATTTGAGGTATATTTTTGAATTGTTTATAGGTCTAGTCACTGTTTTATAAATTTAGTCTTTCTTAAGGGTTCGTGTTGCGTTTTATTTAAGGTTGGTTTGAGAGTAAAATCACACGCATATGTTACTGCACTTTTAACAACTTGACAGATTCTATATAGAAAATTATCTTCCTCAGAACTTTGACAAATATATCATAGATTCGACTTTTACTACTGCGGTTATGTAACCCCCAGGATTCGCGACCATGTGACCGAGCAAAGCGCAGGTTTGGATGAGGAGAAAATGATGGATTAGAACCTCAAGCGCCCATGTGGACAGCCCAGGAGCTGGTTTAAGGCGAGAAGTCTGCCAAACCGATGGCTCGCTAGCGTATTTATATCATAAAAAGTGCAGATCGTTGTGTCTTCAAGGTTCATAATCGATCCCGTTGACTGCTCGCGTTGTTTATAGTTTGCCTTTAATGTTTATATAATAATTTCCAAATTCAAGTCCAAACTTAGGACAGGGTGATATTTATTTAGTAGCTTATGCATTTTAGTAAATCACAGTATTGAACAGTATGTCATGCATTACAGGGCAGTGCATCAAAAAGTGTTCAGAAATTTTGATCTGTAATAGAACACACAGTGTGGTTTCGGCCGGTTTGCAAACCCTAACTGTTCGTAAAGATAAGTAGTAACAGTTTTTATTTTCATTTCGGGTACCCGAGACAGCAAAGTACCAGATTCAGCTGACTCAGAAGTTTGAATAAAGATGAAATATTCATAATGCAAACATGAATCCATACAAACTCCCCCCCCCCCCCTGATCCCGTTCTTACTATTATAGCTGTAAAGGATCGTGCAACATTGTGCTCATGGCAAGATTATCGTGCAGTGAAGTTTTGAAAAACACGATATTTTGGCCAAAGTTTTCTCAAAACCAATTAATCATTTATGATCCACGAGAATTACCGGGCACAAGTAAAAAGTTTCCTTATGTGTTTATTGAGGACGAAGCTCTTCAACTACAGCCAAATTTTACAAGGTCCTGTAGCAAGGCATTTCTGACGAATGAAAAGTATGTTTAACTATAGATTATTCAGAGCCCGCAGGGTTGTTGAAAATAGATTTGGAATTTTTACATCAAAGTTCAACAAATCATTAAATTTGAACCAATTAAAGTTCGAATTATAATCTACACAACTACTTGTCTAAAATGAATAGAGGGTACTACGGGCGACGCGCGGATTCTAATTATGAAAGTACTGCTAAAGTAGCACAAACACAACAAATTATATGATTTCAAGGAACCATAGGCAATTCAGCAGTTGAAGCGAAAGAATAAGAGAAGACTTTTACGAACGTTTCAAAAATTCCGGCTCATTTTTCTGGCAAAATAACTGTTTAGAATAACATCAAATAAGGTTTGTTATGGTTCTTGAATATTACTAATCTTATCTCAAGTTTGTATCTAGGTAATTTGCATTATTACTATTAATATGGATTGGATAAGTACTTGAAGCTTTTATACTCAATATTGAACTTTGAATTCTCCAACTGATTTTTGATGAACATCAGATCATTGTAGTACCGAGCGTTGATTTTTGGAATATCTTGCGCCACTACAACTGAGCGTTTCATACTTCCGATATGTTCATGCGTCTTGCTATGTAAAGCATTAATTATCTTTTCTAATTGTTCAACCGTAAAGTTTGGTTTACACTATTTCAATGCGTCAAAAATTCGTTGCATTGAAATTTCTTTTTGTTTTTGTTAAATTAATTATTTGGCTTCACATGCCATATTTCCGGTTAATCACGATATACCGCTATAAGCCAAGTACATCCACCACCAAGTAGCGACAGAAACCGTCGGAACCTAAGACTACTTACTTAAAAAGACAAAGTCTGCCATTCATAATTTTCTAGAAATCTGCATCGTAAACCACAGACTGTGACGTGCGTATTTATCAATGAAACTGTGGTACAAAAAGTGGCTAGTGGGTAAACAAACATAGGCGTAGCATTTTTATTTTTCGTAATATTTTTTCTTTCACCAAAATTAAATCGATTACGCAAAAACTAAATATCGGAATTTGTGGGTAGTTTATAGAGTTCGATTCTTAAATTAAATCTTGATATTGAAATATCGGGAATTGAAAACGACAATTTTCAAATTTGGAAACCAATTTTTTAGCACATAATATAAATTTGATTGTCTTGAGTAGGAATGTTATTTAAATGTATTGAAAAGTCTTTATTAATATTTTAGAGGGATATTTATTTATAAAAGATTAAAAGTCAATAAAGTTCCATCAACATACCTCCAATTTTTTTGTTCAGACTGATTGTGTATCGAAACTGGTAGGTATGAAAAAAAGGTAGCGACAATTTCGAACACCAAAACTCCGGCACGCACAGCCACATGAAATGAAACAAATTACATTACAAAATACATTTAAATTGGTTATAATAACGTACCGGAATCGGTTCTTAAATAAATTGGAATAACTAACTGAAAGTAACTAAAACACCAAAAAAAGGGCTAAAACGTATTTTGGCGACTAACTAAAGTTAACCAAAAACTTTTAAACTCGCCTTTAAATTGGTTATAATAACTTGTCGGCACTAGTTCAAATTACTAAAAAAATTGGAACTAACTGAAAGTAATCGAAATTTGATTAAATGATTAACCAAAACTAACCAAAAATGAATAAATGCACCAAACGGGCTAAAAGATATCAGAACAGATTAAAAATGTTAAGGTAAGTTAAAACTAACCCAAATTAACCCAATTTTGGCGACTAACCAAAACTAACCAAAAACATTAAAATTGAATATAACCGGAACGAACCGGTTTAAATGACTAATATATATTAAAACTAACTGAACTCTACCGGTGGTTGATTGAACTACCAACCAAAACTAATTAAAAGTAACCAAAAGCACCAAGAAGGGCCAAAACGTATCGGAACATTTAAAATATTAAAGTACCTCGAAACTAACCCAAATTAATCGAATTTTGGCGGCTAACTAAAATTAGTCAAAAACATTTAAGTTTGTGATAACGTACCGGAACCAGTACAAATGACTAAAATAAATTGGAACTAACTGAAAGTAACCGAAAGTTGACTAACCAAAAATCTTAAATTTGATTATAACGTATTGGAGTCGGTTCAAATGGCTAAAATAAATTTGAACTAACTGAAACTAACCGAAAGTTGTTTAAGCAACTAACCGAAAATGACTAAAAATAACCAAATGCACCAAAACAGGCTAAAACGAATCGGAATAGGTTAAAAATATTAAGTACAGTAATGTTATAGCTAATTATATATTATAGTTATTTTCCTAACAAGTGCGCAAAGTGATACTTTCCCGCACGTTAAAGCAGTTAGACCAGTGGCGGCTCGTGTAGGCAAGAATAGGTGAAGCGCAATTAGGTAGATAGTGCCGCAGGCAAAACTGCGCCGCAGGCGAAATTTTTTTGGGGCCCGCCCAAAAGTCCTGCGGTGGCGATACCCGCGAGAAATAATATACCATGAGCGCCGCCACCAATTTATAATAATATCAAAAAGGTAATAGAATTACTAACTTACCCACACTCTCGCGTACAGTTATTTTGACTGCTCCCATATACTTTTTAAATATAAGGTTTATTCTTCGATTTTATAGTGAAGCTTTTCTTTAATTTCGCAAATGATAATGCACAGTGAATATGGTCCGAAGAGGCTTCATGCCTACTACAACCTCTTGTCACATTCCCAAAAATGTCAAATCCGTCTTTATTCCAAACGCTCGATTTTCCACCTACACTTAAACAGGGCATACAAAATAGTTTCTTTGAATAAACACTTCCACACAACCAATTATAATCAGAATACTCAGATCAGATTTCGAAACCTACGAAAGAAAATTCTCTCTCTTGATTTTACTACTTGTTTGTCTATTTGAAGGAAAGGCTTAGGTCCCTCCGTATTTAAAAAGTCTCTTTTATCATCGTTTTCAATCAGGAAAATGGTGTTTCTGACAAGATGCAGATCGGATCATACAATGGAAACATTTCGTAAAACGTTTCGTAAAACAATGCGCGACAACGACGTGATGCAAATTTGCTTCCGAACGACTGTGAACTAAATTTAATATTAACATAAGAACCTGTCGGAGTCGCATTGCCGGGCTGCTTCCGTTCTATAAATAGCTCACGTATCTAGCATGTCTGCTTCGCCCGTTGCCATAGCAACCATCGTAAATAAATCTGTATATCGCAGGGCAATGATTGATCTTGCTGTTTGCGATTCCCACGTGTTTCGTGACTGTATTGAGTGTCGAAAACCCGCCCGCACCGGCCGATCTTATGACAAGTTATTCAGCGCGCTACGTTTTATAGTTAATTATCTTTTATGAGTATTATCGCACTAATTTTGATTAGAAATTTATATTATGAAAATTTGTATTTTTAAGTAATGTAATTTTAGAAATTGCACTAATTTTGATTAGAAATTTAGATTATAAAAATTTTATTTACTTAAAAATATTTTTATTTTGAAGTAATGAAAGTTTAGAAATTGTAGGTGAAGCGGCGCTTCACCTGCGTCCAATGACGAGCCGCCACTGAGTTAGACGAACGACGGGAAAGACACTTTGCGCAAGTGTTAGGAACAATGCTTTTTCTACGAGTACACTAGAAAAGTAGAAATCTTATTATTGTATGCAGAAAACATTAAAATATTGAAAAATCGAGTATGAACACGGCAAAAGTTTTTAAGTCATAAAATTTCATTTTAAGTATACTAAGCGTTGTATACTTAAAATGAAATTTTATGACTTTAATTAATCTAGTTGAATAACTAGTAAGTATACAAAAGTGTATTCATTTCTAAATAATACAGCTTTTGTAAGTAAACCTTGTTTTCTGAGAAGATTCAAGCTTTTTAAGTTTCATAACGTAGGTATCCTCATTTTAAAATAATTTGTTAACACTAATTTTATTAATTCGGTTCCATGGCAATTTAACGGGACATCTTCATATATACTGGTCTTCAAACCAGTCCAGAAAAAGTAGATGGCAAGGTTTTAAAAGTATTTATAAGCAAATATACCATTCAGTTTTCAGAAGTGTGTTTATAATGCGCGTACAAACGACTGGGCTGGACTCGTCAGGCGGTAAGACTCGTCAGGCGGTAGGACTCGTGTATACGAAAATATCAATTATGCTAGATTAGTTTCATTTTTGATTTGCAGAGATAATAAACTTGTAAAGCGTTATTAGAAGCTAATTATCATCTACTTATACTTGAACTAGAAGCACATGCATTATTTTATTGCTTTGTATGGTCCCCGAGGGACGTCAATGAAATGACATTTAATACTCACCGATGAAACAAGAGTTTTGGAAAATTCCGACCTGTTTTCTTGCAAACTCTACAATGATGAACCATGATAAAGTATTAAACACTGATTTGCCTCAAAAAATCTTACAAAGCACTAAAGAACACTATCCGATAGTAATAGATTTAAAACATGCCGTTTTACTACGATTACTACGCTATGTTGACTTTCGGCCGGAAGCGGCCGAAAGTAGCCGAGACGTAGCCGAAGTAGAGGAGACAGCCACGCCGCATTGCCACTTTGATTTATAGAAATTCCTCGCATGCTTGATGACAATATTTAAAATTCTAAAGTAGGTAATTACGTATGTTTTTTTTTGTTAACTAACGTAGATTTAAATTAGGTATTTATAGAATAACAAATGTAACATGGTTCAATACATTTTAAATAGTAAGTGGTATTTGCAAACAAAATATACCTACTTGAAAGTTAAGTTCACTGATTAATAAGGAAATATGGCAAACATGCTCTTGTACCACAGTGTGTGTTAGAATGCGATTTAATTTGTGGTACATACAAAAAGTAAATAAATGTATCTTTATTATTTTATTTTATCTAATGTCGGAACCTTTGATGTTTGGAGGTCAAATTTTCTTTCTCTCTCATTTGACGTGTTTGACGGATAAGCAACCTATTTCACTGGTTAAATTTTGAAGAACTCTTTTACACTGTCGATAATTTGAAGTGGACTTAATTAAGTAAGGATATTTGCGGTTGAATTAATATGAATATCATTGAAAAACTTTATTAAAAGTAAATATTTTGTTTGCTTTATTTCATCACACACAAAAGAAACATTTTTAATTTATAGTCTAAAAAATCAAATTTGGTGAAACAAATTAACAGAAATAGTATTGCAATTGAAGTGAATACTTCTTTGGTTTCATTAGGGTCATTTGTCAAGGCAGCGTCACGACATGGTTTTCAAATATTCGTCTCGCGTTACGAAAATAATTGGTATCATCGCGGGTATTATTCAATTTGTTTTATAATATAAAAAGTATGGCAAACGTATCGGAACATGAGGTATTGATCGGAACCGACTCAAATGACTAAAATAAGTTGAGAATAAGTGAAACTAACCGAAAGTTGATTGGACGACTATCCGAAACTAACCAATTCTATTAAAATTGATTATAACGTATCGCAACCGGCTCAAATAAGTAAAATAAGTTGAGACTAAGTGAAACTAAACGAAAGTTGAATAGACGACTAACCCAAACTAATCAAATATACTAAAATTGATTATAACCTAGCGGAACCGACTCAAATGACTAAATTAGGTTGAGATTGTTGAGAATAAGACAAACCGAAAGTTGATTCGACAACTAACCAGAACTAACCAGATCTATTAAAATTTAGTATAAACTATCGGAATTCACTCAAATGGTTAAAAATAAGTTTATACTAAGAGAAACTAACCGCGTTAGATCGGGGATTGAGACGAATCGAATGCATATTTTTTTTTTGGTTTTTACAACCACCCCTAATTTTATAAACTGTAAAAACGAACGAAACTTGAAGTAAGTAATATATATTTATGTGGTATATTTTGGAAAACTAAACTTACGTAATCTGTTAAAAGTTATTGTTTACATTAAATTGTCTTAGGGGTGGGTGAGGGTAACTTCGAGAGAGCCTAACTCACGACAGACTAGTCGTGTTGCATAGCGTTAGATCTGGGAATGAGAAACGAATCAAATGCCAGTGAGATACAGCTGGTAGGGCTAAAAAATACATTTTGAGATAAAATTGACACCTAGTTAAAAATAAAAAATACTAAGTTGCGCGGATGTCTCAGATATGAGACACGGGTGTATTAAAACTAGGAAAAGAATATAAATCACAAACGACTAAAGAGAATACTATTTCTGGACAAACGTACGTGCAATGATCGCAATGAATACATCAACTGCCTGACTATAAATGAAGCATCCTTTTCACAATGATCGCGGCTCAAGTTTCTTTTAGCGGAAACCGGCTACAAAAAATATCGGTCTATAGGACGATTCTACACAAGAATATCAACGTTTTTTTTTTCCTGAGGAAATGTTTTGCTTTCCAGAAAATTCGATTTTTTTTACTTATATCATAATTGAACTAAAACCTGTCTTTGGATAACTTTCCTATTATTATTTTTTTTGGTATAGGCCGGTACAGAAAAACCTATTAATTTAATAAAATGGTGTTATTCCGAAATTGTCTAATTAATGGAAAATTTTAATTTTTTTTGTAGGTTTGAATTTTGGAAATCTGTTATGGAGATGAACATTAGATAATAATTCTATTTGGCAAGTAATTTGCTGATTAAACATGTACATTATTTTTCGCGGAAATTCCTCATATGGAAAATATTATAGAAATTATTTAAATTGACATAGTAGATCCGTGTGTTTTGTTAGTTTGGGTTAATTTTGATTCATAGGTAGGATAGATCAAGCGCGTAGCGCGCTTGTCTCATTGGGCTTGTTCGGTTAATTAAAGTTAGTTTCGATTATTTTTGCTTTGTTCACTCTGGTTAATTGGGGTTAGTTTTGCTTAGTCTGAGTTAGTTTTGGTTAGCCTGGGTTAATCTTGATTAGTTTGGGTTGGTTTTAGTTAGTGTTGGTTAGTTTTGGTTAGTTTGGATTAGCTGTAGTTGGTTTAGGTTAGCTTGGGTTACTCTAGTTAATTAGGGTTAGTTTTGCTTAGTCTTGGTTAGTTTGGGTTAATCTTGATTAGTTTGAGTGGGTGTTTTTGGTTAGTTTGGGTGGGTGTTGGTTTCTATTGATTAGTTTGGAAGGGTTGGTTGGGGTTAGTATGGGTTAGTTGGGAATAGTGAGGAGTCTTTTTACTCTGGTTAATTTGGGTTAGAGAGGTAGAGAGGCACTCTTAGCCACGATTTTTTTTTCAAATATATTTTCGCTCTTCTAAACTTTTAATTTGTTTTTTTTTTGAAAATGACAATGATGTATTTGCGGCGAAAAATTATGATTATCCTGCGTTGAAAGAGATATTCTAAGATATAAACAAGTAAAACACAATTTTACTTAAAACTCCACTATAATTGAAACTCAAATTAACTAATTGTCATTCGACATGTTTCACTACACGGTAGCTTTATCAAGAATGAATGGCAGTATTACAAAATGTTGTTGTCGTCCTATCGGGTCTACAGATTTGGTTTTTCTTTATTTTTATGCAAGGAATAAAATTAGGTTCGGTAAATAAGGGTTATATAGGTATAATAAATGGTTTAACAAAAAAAGGGTTTTTAAAATAGATTTAACAAGGGTGATCTATTTAGGTCTAATTGACAATTTAGCAAAACATCTGTGTTTTTAAATTTATTAATTTCAAGGGACTCCAACAGATTTAATCTAATACCTAATTCTCAGTGTGCAAAATTTGGAAATTATGATCGAAATTATGATTATATTCTAGTAAGTGATTTGAATAATGAGAATCTGTCTTATGATTAATGAAACTTCTGAAATGTTCTTTTATCCTTTTAGAAAAACTTCTACCTGATTTGTCAATGTAAATTTTTGGGCAGTCATTACATGATAGTTTATGTACTCCTGATTTATTTGATTTTTCTGTTTTAGTTTTGTTGTTTTTTATATATTTTCCTGTTGAGTTATTAGTTTTAAAGGTGACATTGATGTCAAATGATTGTTTTAGAAACTTTGCTATATAGTTGCTAATTTGACCTATATAGGTAATGAGAGCAAACTTTTTTGTGTCATTGGAAAAACAAGATTTAATGCTTTTTTATATAGTTTTTTGTTTAAAAGTTTATCTATTATTTGAGAGGTGTATCCATTGTTGACCGCAATTTGTTTAATGTTTAATGATGTTTAGCTCTTTTTCAAAATTATTATTATTTAATGGAACTGTAATTAATCTGTGTAACATACTGTGGAATGCCGCTAACTTATGCTGAATGGGATCACATGAGGAATTGTGTATAACTGTATCTGTATGAGTTGGTTTATGATAAATAGGGAAGACATGTAGGTTGTTTTCCCGAGATATAGTTAAATCGAGAAAATGTATGGATTTATCAACTTCTTTCTCTATATTTTATAATCGGGTGTATGTTATTTATAAAATCAATGAATTGATTTATAAAAAACATACACCCGAATATAAAATTTACTATAGAGAAAGAAGTTGACAAATCCATAAATTTTCTCGATTTAACTATATCTCGGGAAAACAACCTACATGTCTTCTCTATTTTTCATAAATCAACTCATACAGATACAGTTATACACAATTCCTCATGTCATCCCATTCAGCATAAGTTAGCGGCATTCCATAGTATGTTACACAGATTAATTACAGTTCCATTAAATAATAATAATTTTGAAAAAGAGCTAAATATCATTAAACAAATTGCGGTCAACAATGGATACACCTCTCAAATAATAGATAAACTTTTAAACAAAAAACTATATAAAAAAGCATTAAATCTTGTTTTTCCAATGCCTAAAGATACCACAAAAAAGTTTGCTCTCATTAACTATATAGGTCAAATTAGCAACTATATAGCAAAGTTTCTAAAACAATCATTTGACATCAATGTCACCTTTAAAACTAATAACTCAATAGGAAAATATATAAAAACCAACAAAACTAAAACAGAAAAATCAAATAAATCAGGAGTACATAAACTATCATGTAATGACTGCCCAAAAATTTACATTGGCCAAGCAGGTAGAAGTTTTTCTAAAACGATAAAAGAACATTTTAGAAGTTTCATTAATCATAAGACAGATTCTCATTATTCAAATAACTTACTAGAATATAATCATAATTTCGATCATAATTTCCAAATTTTGCACACTGAGAATAAAGGTATTAGATTAAATCTGTTGGATTCCCTTGAAATTAATAAATTTAAAAACACAGATGTTGTGCTAAATTGTCAATTAGACCTAAATAGATCGCCCTTGTTAAATCTATTTTAAAAACCCTTTTTTTTGTTAAACCATTTATTATACCTCTATAACCCTTATTTACCGAACCTAATTTTATTGCTTGCATAAAAATAAAGAAAAACCAAGTCTGTAGACCTGATAGGGCGACAGCAACATTTTGTAATACTGCCCATTCATTCTTGATAAAGCTACTGTGTAGTGAAACATGTCGAATGACAATTAGTTAATTTGAGTTTCAATTATAGTGGAATTTTAAGTAAAATTGTGTTTTACTTGTTTATATCTTATATATATGGAGTTCCACCAAGTATCGGCAAATTCAATTAAATTATAAAGAGATATTCTAATACCAAAAAAATAAATTTATTCTTTTCCTAACGGATTTCCGCTAAACGAAACTTGACCCATGATCGCAACAAATACATCAACCGCCTGACTATAAATGAAACATCATTTACTTCGTCATATGACAGCTAAACAATCTATTTCGCGCAGGCGCCATGAAAATTGAAACACGTAATGTCGCTACTCGGTGGTGGATGTACTCGGCTATAAGCATGGTTGTGAAATTCCATCCCAAACGGAACACTCATAGCTAGAAGGGGAGCTCGGTGGGTCAACCCTATTCCCCTTCGCCTTCGCGGTTTCACAAGCAACTGATATTGAAGGATGTTGATAATAAGCTTTCTAGACGTTCAAACGCAAACAATATTTGCAGAAAACAATATTTTTTTATCAATATCATAGGACACATCAATACGCTCCCTGACTATCAATATGGTCCTCTATCAATATTAAAGTGGATATTGACAATATTATTAAAGAATTAGAAACAAAGTAATACTTTACGTCGTATAGATTCTTCTAATAAATAGAACCAAAACTCAAATTTCCATGTTTAGGACGGTTATTTTTCGAAAATTTTGTTCCATATGTTGTAATCTTCTTGGTTATCTTACACTGATATCATATACAAAAAATCCAAGCGTATGGAATATTTCTGCAAGCTGTCAAAAATTCTGCAGAAATTTTCTATATGAAAGATATCAACTTTAGTTTTAACTGTTTTCAATTAAAGTTAAATTTATGTTTTATTTAAATGGTCGTAGGTAAAATGCCATTACACATTGCTAATGATTTTTCTTAGGGGAAAGTTATTTTCGCGTGTTTACAAAAATGTTTCCGAACGGTTTTGCGTTGATATGCTTTATTAAATCTTATTATTTTTGCATGTTCTCGTTATAAATTCTCTGTTTGCGGATACGCACGAACAACTTGGCCCAGAACTAATGAAGGCTGCGTGAGAAAAATAATTTCAAATTAGTTAGCCGAAAAGATAGAAATCGTAATTAGAAAACAAATGTTTCGTTCTAAAATGTAGGTTGGTCAAACTTCGCTGAATTTTATTAAGTCACTCATTTCATGTACACTGCGTTATACATTTTTTAACATTGAAAATGTTTTTGTTTTCCTATTATGGGGTATCAAATCAGGAAAAAGTGCATGCTACATTTGGCACATCACGTAATATACGTGAGAGATCGTGTTAGTCTGTTTCTGAGGACGGAATCGGTTCAAATGACAAAAATAAATTAAAGCTAACTGAAACTAACTGAAAGTTGATTGAACGACTAACCCAAACTAACCCAAACGGACTAAAAGTAATCAAAAGCACAAAAAGGGTTAAAATGAATCGGAACAAATTAAAAAAATAAAAGTAAGTTAAAACTAACTAAAAGTAACCGAAATTTGGCGAATAACCAAAATTAACCATAAAAATTAAAATTGGTTATAACCTATCGGATCCGGTTCAAATTACTAAAATAAATGGAACTAACTGAAACTAACCGAAAGTTGCTTCAACGACTAACCGAAAGAAACCAAAAGCTCCAAAAAAGGCTAAAACGAATCGGAACAGATTAAAATTATTAAAGTAAGTTAAAACTAACCTAAACGAACCGAATTTTGGCGACTAACCAAAACTACCCAAAAACATTAAATTCGATTATAACGTATCGGCGCCGATTGAAATGACTAAAATTAAAACTAACTGAAATAAACTGAATATTGATTGAACGACTACCCACGACGACTATCTAACCCAACCTAACCCAATCTAACCTAAATGAACCAAAAGCACCAAATATGGCTAAAACGTATCGAAACAGATTAAAAATATTATAGTAAGTTAAAAATAACCCAAATTAACCGAATTTTGGCGACTAACCAAAATTAGCCAAAAACATTAAAATTGGTTATAACATATCGGAAAGTTGATTGAATGACTAACCAAAACTAATCAAAAGTAACCAAATGCACCAAAACGGGCTAAAATGTATCGAAATAAGTTACACAAATTAAAGTAAGTTAAAACTAACCAAAACGAACCGAATTTTGGCGACTAACGAAAACTAACCAGGAACATTATATTTGACTATAACGTATCAGAACCGGTTCAGATGAATACTTTGGTTTCTTGACAGTGAGTTTTCAAGGTCGCAACACGACACGGAAAATTTTAGTGAACGTCACGACACGGTTTATGCATAACTGATTATAACGTATCGGAACCCGCTCAAATAAGTAAAATAAATTGAGACTAGGTGAAAATAACCGAAAGTTGATTGAACGACTAACCAAAACTAACCAAATCTATTAAAATTGATTAGAACGTATCGGAACCCGTTCAAATGACTAAAATAAGTTGAGAATAAGTGAAATAAGGTTGAGACTAAGTGAAACTAACCACAGATCTAGGAAGGGGAAACTAACCGCAAGTTGATTAGACGACTAACCAAAATTAACCAAATCTATTAAAAATGATTATAACGTATCAGAACCAGCTCAAATAAGTGAAATAAGTTTAGACTAAGTGAAACTAACCGAAAGTTGATTAGATGACTAACCAGAACTAACCAAATCTATTAAAATTGATTATAACGTATCAAAACCGACTCAAAAAACTAAAATAAGTTGAGACTAAGTGAAACTAACCGAAAGTTGAATAGACGACTAACCAAAACTAACCAAATCTATTAAAACTGATTATAACGTATCGGAACCGGCTCAAATAAGTAAAATAAGTTGAGACTAAGTGAAACTAACTGAAAGTTGATTCGACGATCATCCAATACTAACAAAATTTATTAAAATTGATTACAACGTTTCGCAACTGACTCAAATGACTAAAATAAGTTGAGACTAAGTGAAACTACCCGAAAGTTGATTAGACGATTTACCATACTAACCAAATCTATTAAAATTGATTATAACGTATCGGAAACCGGTTCAAATGACTAAAATAAGTTGATATTAAGTGAAACTAATTGAATTTGAATTGACGATTAGCCAAAAATAACCCAATCTATTAAAATTGTTTATAACGAATCGGAAACGGTTCAAATGACTAAAGTAAGTTGAGGTTGAGTGAAACTAACCGAAACTTGATTGGACGACTAACCAAAATTAACCAAATCTATTAAAATTAATTATAACGCTAAAATAAGTTAAGACTAAGTGAAACTAACCGAACGGTGATTGGACGATTTACCAAATCTAACAAATATATTAAAAATGATTATAATGTATCGGAACGGGCTTAAATAAATAAAATAAGTTGAGACTAAGTGAAACTAACCGAAAGTTGATCGGACGACTAACCAAATCGATTCAAATTGGTTGCAACATATCGGAACCGGCTAAAATAAGTAAAAGAATTTGAGACTAAGTGAAACTAACCGGAAGTTGATTGACGACTAACCAAAACTAAACAAATCCATTAAAATTGAATATAACGTATCGGAATCGGTACAAATGACTAAAATAAGTTAAGACTATGGGAAACTAACCGAAAGTTGATTAGACGACTAACCAGAACTAATCAAATCTATGAAAATTGAGTATTACGTATCGGAACCAGCTCAAATAAGTAAAATAAGTTGAGACTAAGCGGAACTAACGAAAGTTGATTAGACGACTAACCAAAACTAACCAAATCTATTAAAATTGATTTTAACGTATTCGAACCGACTCAAATAACTAAAATAAGTTGAGACTAAGTTAAACTAACCAAAAGTTGATAAACCATTTTTTATTATATGTTATAACTTAAGTTGGTACATAGTATGTATTTTCTTCAACTTAAGAGGTTTTAAAATATTTGAAATATTGCTGCCGAATAATTTTTAAAAACTATATTTCCACCTTATTTGTGGAATACTTTTGCTGAAAAACAATAAACAGGACTACAAGAAAACTATTTTGTACTGTTTGGTTTAACTACAGTTGGTAATTTATCTTTTATTTAACTTAACAAGTTTTACAATTTTAGAATTTTTTTAAAACTATCATCAAAAAATTAAAAAACACACAGTTTAACCATGTTTATTGGAATAATTTCGTTGAAAAATAATAGGACTAAAAGCAAATTATTTTTTAATATATCGGTCCAAATGACTAAAATAAGTTGATACTAAGTGAAATGAACCGAAAGTTGATTAGACGACTAACCAAATCTATTAAAATTCATTATAACGTATCGGAACCGACTCAAATGACTAAAATAATTTGAGACTAAGTGAAACTAACCGAAAGTTAATTGAACGACTAACCAAAACTAACCAAATCCATTAAAATTTATTATAACGTATCGGGACTGGTTCAAATGACTAAAATAAATTAATACTAAGGGAAACTAATCAAAACTTGATTCGACGACTAACCAAAAATAATCAAATCTATTCAAATTGATTATGACCTATCGTAACTGGTTCAAATGACTAAAATAAGCTGATACTAAGTGAAATTAACCGAAAGCTGATTAGACGACTAACCGAAATTAACCAAATCTATTAAAATTGATAATAACGGATCGGAACCGACTCAAATAAATGAAAATAAAATAATTTGAGACTAAGTGAAACTAACCGAAAGTTGATTGAACGACTAACTTAAACTAACCAAATCCATTAAAATTAAATAAAACGTATCGGAACCGGTTCAAAAGACTAAAATAAGTTCAGACTAAGAGAAACTATCAGAAAGTTGATTGGACGACTAACCAAAAGTAACCAAATCTATTAAAATTGATTATAACGTAACGAACCGGCTCAAATAAGTAAAAAAGTTGCGACTAAGCGAAACTAACCGAAAATATTAGACGACTAACCAAAACTAACCAAATCTATTAATATTGATTATAACATATTGGAACCCACTCAAATGACTAAAATAAGTTGATATTAAGTGAAACTAACCGCGTTAGATCGGGGATTGAGAGGCGAATCAAATGCAGTTTTTACAACCACCACTATTGTTATAAATAGTAAAAACGAACGAAACTTAAAGTAATATGCATTTATGTGGTATATTTTGGTAAACTAAACTTGCGTAATCAGCTGAAAGTCATTTTTTACATTAGATTGCGTTAAGGGTGGGTGAGGGAGACTTTTTGTTTCTCACGACAGACTAGTCGTGTTTCATATCGTTAGATCGAGGAATATGAGACGAATCGAATGCAAATGGTCTTTTGCTTTTTACAACCACACTTATAACGTTTTAAATTGTAAAAAAGAACGAGACTTGAAGTAATATATATTTATTTGGTATATTTTGGTAAAGTAAACTTACGTAATCTAATCTAATTTCACCCAAACTTCTATCAACTATATTATATTTCCACACAAATATGAGTTTTCTCAGATCTCAAATTTAATAAGCGTTGCATTCTGCTTCGGCATTTTCAATGTGTCCCCCCCCCCCCCCCCCACCGGTTGCATCTTTGTGAAGGACTGTGAATTTTTTAAATAGCCCGGCACGGAGCTTTGCGTCCATCTGACTAGAAGCAGCGATCTTGGTGTGATTATGGTCGTGTTTCTAAGCAAGGATTATGATATTCTTGTCAGTTGAGTTTTACATTAGCTACCTTTAAGTTTAAGCTAGTTTTCACAGTTTTCCTTTAACAGTAAATAATTATGTATATTTGCATCAGAACATAGGTTAATTTCTTCAAATTAATGATGTTTCTAAGAACATTGATAAATTTCCTATTTAGTATACATTTCGATATAGGTACTTATCAAAATCTTTTTTACTTAATTCTATAATTCTACTTAGTTATAAATGATACATTTCTTGTCATTACTCACCTACATCTCGCTTGTCTAGAAGGTTTCTTTTATTTGCGATATATGTGTTATTGTTTCTTGCGCACAAGTAGTACGTATTTCTAGTTTATTATTATTCTACAAAATAAAATAAACCTTATCACAACCAGCAACGTGAATATTTGGAACATAGTTGGTAACGTACAGTGGGTGAGACTTTCACCTTTTAGGAGCAACACAAAAAAAAAACTCTTTCAATTATTTTTATAATATATTATATTATAAAGGACACTTAGGTACAGGGTTATCCAACGAGGACTAGACAAGGCGATTTTTTGACTTTCCCTGTACTTTTATAAAAAAAAACTGAAATAGCCATCATAATTATGTAATTTTCTCTCGCGAATTCGGATATGTTCAGCAAAAAAGAATTGAACATCAAATAAAAGTGTTAGGGGTCACTTTGATATATTTTTAAATGGAACACCCTGTATATTACTACATTTTCAGACTCTCTAGAAAAATTTAAACACATTTTGTGTATAATATCCTGTACCTATCTTCAGCTGTTTACCAAATATTGACAGTTGAAAGTCGGGTATTTTGACACTTTGACAGGCTCTAAAATCTAAACAGCACAAGATCAAGGAAAACGGTTTGCACATTCCTATCTTAAGTTTTCATAAACTATCGAATGACAGTATCTTCGAATTTAACCTGCGGATAAAATTAACTGGAAGTTTTAACCCTCCGGTTAAACTCAAAGTTACTATCATTTGATAGCTTATAAAAACCCAAGATAGGAATGTGCAAACCGTTTTCTTTGATCTCGTGCGGTTTAGATCTTCGAGCCTGTCAAAGTGTCAAAATGCCCGACTTTCAACTGTCCATATTTGGTAAACAGCTAAAGATAGGTATAGAATATTATACACAAAATGTGTGTAGATTTTTCTAGAGAGTCCAAAAATGTAGTTTCATTTAAAAAAATTTCAAAGTGACCCCTAGAACTTTTATTTGATGTTCAATTGTTTTTTGCTGAACATATCCGAATCCGCGGGAGAAAATTACATAAGATGGCTATTTCAGTTTTTTTTTATAAAAGTACAGGGAAAGTCAAAAAATCGCCTTGTCTAGTCCTCGTTGGATAACCCTGTACATACTTCTTGAAATATTGTCATGCTAAAAACAATGACGACGCCTGTTCCGGAAGAATGAATTTATGTCACGCCAATTAAACTAAAAACAGGCAACTCGCTAACGGTAATCGTATGTCTTGAAATAAAGGTATAGTTTATCACCTCCACATCCAATGATCGGTGAGGCCGCGCCTTTGTTGGCGTGCAGATTATGTAGCTCAGATTAAAGATTGATCTACGTCAAAGACGTAATGAAGTTCCACTCATGACCTTTCGGTTGGGGTATGGTTTTTTTTATTAGGTAATTATTTAAGCGTTCTTCGGTTATCTTAATTGCACGCAGCATTTTAAGGCACAACTATTTAAAAAAAAATTAAATAAAAATAAAATTAGTTTAATTCATACTTTAGCCATTTTACAATGGATGTGCAAGTCAATCAAAATTTACAAGGAATCATTTACTTAAAATAGTCTTCTCCAACGTTTTCCCTTAGATAGTCTTTCACTGTATAGTACGCTCGCTTTGACAAAAATATTTTAATTTTGTTTTTAAATAAGTTGTAAGGCATGTTTCTCAAAACAATGGGAAGTTTATTGAAGAGCTTTACACCAATATAAGATGGCGCGGTTTCGTATTTCCTCGTCTTGTGTGCAGATGTACTTAAGGACAGTCTGGCTCGTGTGTTACAATTATGATTTATTATTATTTGTACTAAACTGTAAAATATTTCTTTTAATATACAAAAGGCATTTAAATAGATATATGCATGGAACGGTTAATATTTTGT
>MU181956.1:787402-804356 GCA_016904865.1 Pissodes strobi
ACACAACTACATCACTACAATGTGAGCAGATCTTAATATTTTAGTATTTTGGTGACTTCTTTGCATTTTATCTACAATATAAAATTAAATAATTAATTTTTCTTGGCCAATGGAAAGAGCAAGTTCTTATGAACCAGTCATACAGAGTATCGAACTTACCAACTCTTATTTTTTCAGCTTTTCAAACTAAAAGGCAAGCTTTTGGAGGTGGCTAGTTTGTAAGGAAGACTTAATACATGAAAATATATCCCTTGAGAAAATATGATCCCAAATTATTTTTGTAATATTTCTAAGGTTGCTGTAAAAGCGTGCCATGGAAACGTAATTCTCATTAGTAGCTAAAACCATTCGCTTCATTGAGTACTAGCCAACAACTTTTTATAAGAATAAAAAAACCATGAAATTAACTTGAGACCACAAATATTTAACACATAATGTAAAAGAAAAAACAGTAATCACATTCTATTCCCGTACTAACTTTAAACATCAGTGGGCTTAAAATCTGCTTTGTTCAGCATAAGCGGTTGGAAACTCGACTTAAAATAATACTTTTACTCAATCAGATACTATTTGAGTCTTCCAAATCTTTCTAGAGGCTTTTAGTGCACTTGAAAGTTTTCGTGGCGAAGGCATCTTACGTTTCTTATTAAGTAAAAGCTGACAAAGCAGGCCTTAGTCTCGATTATGGCGAGATTGCCGTGCATGGAATGAGAATAAGGGGTTTTTAATTTAAATTAAAATTGTGGTTTAGCATATTTTAATATATCATTATCCGTAATTATAGGTTAAACTGTTAAATACATCTTTCCGATAGCGCTGGTCGTTATTGAAAGTAAAAGTAAATGGTTAAATGACAAAAAAAATTCAACAGTTTCTTAAAAAAAAACTTATTTATTTATTTAGTATGTTTATTTTCCATTGATTTTTAGTACAGGAATGTGGGAAATTGTCATAAAGTCCAATATTCATATAAAGGGACAGAAACAATTTTAATTTATCAACTAAAGAATTCATCCACGTTTTTAACTGGCAACCGATTATACGATTTAATCGTCATAAACAATGGTCCGTTTTGAGTTTGCGTCAATCGTATTTTGAAAACTTTCGATAAACCAGCCGAATGAGTATTATAATAAGTGTTAGTATCTCCACACACAAGACATTGCGTTTTATTTTCCTTTATATGACATACCGCCTGCAAAATATACAAGTTATAATATATAGTTATTATCCTATGATTACAAATATAGCGCCTACAATTTAAAGTTAGCTATGTTTATTCACTTCTACGCATGGTCCCCAAAAAATATCCCAGCACAGAAGTCTATAATTTAATAGAGACGTAATAAAAGTGATATGTTATAATAGTTTTAAAGCCTCTACACTGACCAATATGTGCTTCCTAAGATAATTTTGATTTAGAATGCGCTCCCAAGAAAAATCCACACTCTCCCCAAAACGATACACTAAAGTCTTAGCACAGATCTATATAGCTACGCAACAGATGCCTACTCCGGTATTAAAAGTGTCGCTCGTCAATAATGCAATAAAATTAAAATTTTCCTATTTAGACGTGTTTGCCCAGCCGTGTTGCCAAGTCGCAAACTGACGGCACGCGCTCCGCTCAAATCACGTCCGCAAAGTCTGCCCACTCCCCCATGGCATATTGTTAGACGTGATAACTTGGCAACAGCTAGACGACTGGTTCACCCGCTCGCGAGAGCCGGTGAACATTTTTAGCCCCGCGTAAAAAGCATTGGAAGAGGTATCTGTTGCGTAGCTATATAGATCTGTGGTCTTAGTTAATATCTTTAGAAGAAAATCCAGTACTTTGAGTCTATAAGTTAAGTGCCATACCATTTGTCAAGCAGTAGTTTGGCATTTGTAGCTGCATTACTTAAAGATTAAACTTTTCAAGCAGAAATCATTGCAGATATATTCTCTACATAAAGCGTTAGAAAAGCATTATCTACGTATGCAGTCAGCCAAGACGCTTCCTTGGAAAGCCCCTGTCTTCATGACTGATCTCTGAAAAATATTGATAGCTATTCGACAGTTTGCTATCTTGCGTCAAAATAAGAGAACATTCACGACAATTAAACTCCTTTAATTCCATAGGCTTCAAGCTTATTTAAAAGCATGCTTTGATTAACTACGTCCAATGCATGGAGTCAGTCGAAAAATATACCTTGTGATTTATTTGTATTTTCAATAAAAAATAAAATTTCATCTTAGGTGCACCTGTTCTTGCAAAAACCGAATTGCCTAGAGATTAGTTAGTATATTGGATCTATTGGGAAATTATAGCACTCAAGCATTTTCAAATATCGTCGCATTATGCTAGCGTATAGAGATTATACGTAGCTTAGTTTGGATCGACTTACGTCAGGTGAGGAGCGATGATAAACAAGGGATTTTGTATTTCAATTTACGGTAAACTTTTGATGTTTCTTTTAGGTAATTTAAGCGTTTAATTGGAAAAGTGATTTGGCTTCACTCAAAGCTTTACTGCACGTTAACCATTTAACCCTCAAAATCACTTGACTTAGAATTTTGATAAATCAATCGTAGATTCGACTTTGGTACTGAGGATGGTACTTCATAAGAGACTATGTCCCGGTGGACTGCAACTTCTGAGCTAGAATTGTGGATTAAATTAACGGTAAAACAACCAGAGACTAAATCCCTGTGGACTGTAGTACAATGGCTGAGCGAAATGGATGGGAGACAAAGTTTGCTTGCTTCATAGTTTCCTCGAGAATTTTAATGATAAAATTTGCTGAGCACTGGCAGTTTAAGGTTCATAACTTAGGACAATGTTATACTTTTATCTAAAAAAAGGTCTGATAAAAGTTACATAAGGCCGAAGAATTATTTTATTTAAATCTTAAGGGCCACTACTTTGAACTTCGATTAACCATTTTGAATGCTTGTTAAACTCAAAAATCAAAAGCATGTATCATGAAATATTCAAAATATAAATATATAAAATATAAGTAATATAATACTTCTCAAGATCTAGGATAAGTTCAATTATTCCCTTTACTATATCAAAACATAAGCCGAATCTATGGAAACCAGGTATTTGCCAAACTCAAAAATAATATTTCAGATATTATCCTTTTACATAAACTGTGTCATATAATATTTTTCTTGACCCAGCATTAATTAAGATATTTTGTTAATATAAAGCCAATAGCTTAAACTTTATCATATTTAAATATATTTTTTCAAATGTTATACCCTTATTTTAAGCATGGTAAAATATGTTTCCAATTCTTGAATTAACTTATGTATCCAGTATAATAAAAGACAAGAGCTTAATCTTGAAAACCAGACATTTGCCTTATTCAAAAATAACAGTGCGAATATTATACTTTTAAATGCTTGATAGAATATTTCTCTATATTTAAGATTAATTTAATTATTTACCATATTAAAAAGCAAAACCTTAGAAAATATACCAACTACACAGACTACGTGTAATAAAAACTAATTGCAAATTTCTGCAAATATAAAAGCTCTAGTAAACAAATGTATCTTTTAAATATAAGAGCAATCAAATCTATAAACGGTGTTTGCCCTTACGAATCAAATTATTTAATAAGAATGCAATTACTCATTTACCAAAGATAAATAGTTTATACTTACATTAGGATGTTCACGTACAATTGAATAAAAATAAAATAGGTTTGGCTTATCTGTGTCTCTTGGCTCTGAAATTAACATGGATGCTATCACATACCCAGGTCTCAACAACTACCCAGCTACACCAACAGTATCCACTGAATACTTCTCATAAGTGGTTGGTTATGTAATGTAACGAGCGAGAATGATGAGCACCACAAGCACGCAAGCTAGCAAACAGCTAGTAAGAATGGAAGAGGTAAACCAAAGTAGAAAAAAAAATCAATTCAAGATGCTAGGTTACTAAAGAGGGTTTTATAGGTGTGTGGAACCTGTATTCCATGTGACTATCCCAAGTTCAGCAGATAAAAATCCTTCAATGAAGAAATTAGGTTTCTTGTAACTAATTCAGATAAATACAAATAAGAAACTAAAGATAAGGTATACAAGGATCTATTTATGTGGTTTTGGCTCAAAATCCCATAAAGATGGTCTGAAAATTTCCAGATACAGAGCTATTGACCACGTCTACCAAATGACCGTAGAAAAGTGACATGGCCATGGCCCATCCTCTCGACCAAGTGTTCCTTCAAAGAAAAAACTTTAAAAGCATACTAATACTACTACTACTAAACTTGCAGTGTGTTGAGTGAAATTTTGCACATTTAAATAGGTACGTATTTCGAGACCAAATAAGAAAAGAAACAATAGATGATCCTGCCCCCAACTAGATAATTAAATAAATTAATAAATTGTAACAATGGTTCTAGTACAATTAGGTCAGTGAAATAGTACCAACGATATATTGGATAACCGCAACAATACTCCACATCACGGACGCGGTACATATTCCCGTCCCCTGTTGAGAACGTTGAAGCAGGTATCAAGCTATATACTTACTGCATTTAACGGTACAACTGAACGCGGTGATGTAGAAATTCGAATAAATATTCGAAAACATATGTTTTCAAATGTGCTTAATATGAACCAAACTTAAGTTAATTTTAAATATACAAAATTTAGACTGTTACAATCCATGATGATGACCGAGATTAGCCAAAAACCGGCTTAAATCATTGAAAATTACCATCATTACCAGAAACTTTATCTAAATCTGAATATGACTCACATTAGTAGAAACTTTGCCTAAATCTAGAAGATCATTGGCATAAGCCGAAACTTAGTCTAAACCTTGAGGATGAGCAGCATTCCTAGGATATTTAATGTTAGCCGAAATTAGGTGTAAATCACTGAAGGTAGCCTTTAGCGGACACCAGGTCTAAATCCATGAAAATATGTTATGTTAGGTATGGTATGTGATGATATAAGGATAGGTACTATAGGTTGATGACTGATGTTTTTAGGTTATTTCATACTCCAACATATTATCTAAACAATTTGGAGAAAGACGTGACAACCTCACATTCCTCGAGCAGCAACAACGCCAAAAGCAAAAAAAAAAACAGAACATGACTTGAAATAAAAAAAAAAACGGGCGCAGATTTGTTCCTCGAAACGTCGACCGTTTTTCCAGTTTCCTTTAGGTTTTTCAGCTTCATTAGGGTCATTAAACTAGCACTTGTGCTGTTTACACCCTGGAGCCAGAGCAAGCGGCTCTAAGTGGAGAGAAAACCCAAACATTTGTAAGGTATAAGATGTCTTATATTAGACGAAACCTTTAATGATATAACTCGGGTGGTCGTAAGTTGACAAATGGCAGATAACATAACCTAAAATTAGAGCAGCCCTCGTGGCTGAAAAACGACAAGTGACAGTTTCCATATATCAAAATTGACAAGATGACAACCTCAAAAATAGAATAGCACAGATGGATGAAAAAAGTGATAAATACCATAATTATGTCAAAATTGACAGATGACCTAGCCTAAATAGTATATAGCCCGCGTGGTTAAAAATGACGGAATGATTACGAGGGTCAAATTCCTGAAGATGATTTTTTCTTGCTGGAAATGTCACGAATCCTGATAGATAATGTCAGAGTCAAATCCCTGAGGTTGGTTATTAATAACCGAAGTCTGATCTAAATCCCTAAAGATGGTCTACATTAGTAGAAATCTTTAAACAATATAGCAAAAGTGGACGAATCCTGATAGCTGACGCCAAAGTGAGAATTTATGACCCGACCAAAATACCGAGCCAGGTGCTTACTTCGCCCATTTTTTGTGCTTCTGCGCATGTCATCTTTCGCTTTTTTACTCTATCTCCAGGATATGGAGGTTTTAGTCCCCTGCAATATCTATTTCGCCCTCTTTTTATTTCAGTTATTCTCGTTTTTTCTGTTACACATTTGGATCTTAACCTTTTCATTTTAGCATTGCGTTCCAAGGCCTGCTTCAACAGTTTAGTTCTGTATTCTCTTAGTTACCTTTGAATTTATTTTTGTGGTTTAATTAAGTGATATTCATGTTTTATTTTATTCGTTTATAACTTAAATGTAAATGAACTTACCTTGGGTTGTTTTTTTTTAAATTTCGATCAGTTTGTCTTTATAGTGGATTAAAAGTCTGTTTTATATGTGCCAGCCCATTTACGTGCATGTTCTCCAATTATCTGCGCAATGATACTTCTTCTGTGAATATTTATTGTGAGTTAAGATCTAGATTAACACTTACAGACTGTTCGACAATTTCAAAGATTCAATAAGTGTCAATCTTTTTCTTATCCTTTTTGCATATTACCTATTTCATAAGTATTTATTCACAGAAGACAAAAGGCGGGAACAGCATGCATGCATGCATATATGCTTGCTCAAGATAGGCAGATTTACTGAGTAATAATAATTATCCTATGAAGTAGACATGACCCTCGTTTTAACTGGTTGTCTACATCAAAGCTAAAATATATAGGCCTAACCTTTGCCGACAACACATGTGAGTGATTCTTTGAAGATGTTTAAATAATTGAGATGCACAATTGTAAACATTATTAAGCAAATTTTACTATTAAATCGTTCAACTATTAAATTCATCACCAATATAAATTCAAACGGCACAACTAAAATGACTGAATATTAAAGTTATATTATTCGTTTGCTATGCTCTATGTATTTCATATCCTACAGTGACATGAATTTATTACCCTTGATTAAGGGCTTTATTTCAATCCAAGAGTAAAATGGACATATAAAATGGCATTTAGTATCCATTAAAAGATACTATTTGTGTTCGATCGTAATATTTGAATGCTAACAATTTTGTATATGATGGAAAGAGTAGGTACATTTAAAAATATACTTACTAGTATAAAATGCACTAGAATAGGATCCTTGGTACTATATTTATATATTTTGAAAAATATACTTTTTCAGGTAGACCAGGATAAAAATATTTGAAATATGTTATGGTTATGAGCTTATTTCCTCCATTTTGAATGTCGTTTTCTATTGGACTTTAATTCAGTCTCTTTTTAAATATCCCCTTGACCCACTTCCTTGATTTTTGGGAATTCATTGTAGATTAATTAACTGACTATTTGTCCTGGAGTATGAATAGCAATGTCTAATTCCTATTATGGTTATCAAGAATTGCACTAGAAGACAAAAAATTCACCGAATATCCAACGCTTGCTTATTTTTTTTTTTTTAATATCTAATACAAATTATTTTAGCGGTTAGTCTACATAAAAAAGAAACAAATTTGTAAAACAAAAATAATAAAATGAAATATTTTGCTGCTTTCTATTAATAACCTTTTTTTATCCCCTGGGGGTGAAAATATCTTTCATAGCAATTTTGACCATATTTATTTAGGCCGCTTTGCTTCCGATTTATTTAAACTTATGATCGATGAAATGTCATAAAAAGTTAAACCAAGCCATAATACTTAAAGTTTTAACATAATTTTGTTTGGTTTGGATTCGGTGCTACGTCCTTTTTTTGTTATCAGTGGATTCAGTTCAAATATTTTTATTATCAGCAGGTAGTCCTAATAATTTCAATTTAACGAATTCAGAAATACTTCAATAAGGAGCTATATTTGGAGCAATTCCTCTGGTGCTCTCTACATTGGGCCAATAGTAAATTTTTTATATATTCGCTGGTTCAACATCGGGAAAAATTCTAAACTATTAATAAAGAATCAACAACTAAATTATGATCCTTAAATTTTTTTGTTTTAATTATAGATAGGGTCTTTCATCAAACCTGCCCTAAATGTGGGCAAACATAGAGCCCGGCCTATTTATAAAAATTGAGTGCAATACAATTGAACATTGCGTTATGAAGATACCCTTCTATTTTTCGGAAGCTTTTGTTGACTTTGTTAAGCTTAAATCAGTTTCATTTACTTCACAATTTAATTCGGTCGTTCTTAAGTACCCCAGTCTTGCGATGTTCCAAATAATCTATCCTTAAGAATTCAAATTCTCTGAAAAATACATTATTATACAAATAGATCTATAAACAGCAATAACCCGAAGGAAACATTTATTTTAGTTTTGTTTAAAAATATTTAACAAGACGAAACATAATTAATATTAACCGAATGCCAATATATTATTAAGTTTGTTCATTGCATGGTTATTATCGTATCAAATTTAGTGACTATTTCAAGGTTTTGTTGCATATTATTTACACTATAAACGTTTTAAAATAACAATGGTTTATCTTCACTTTGCTAAATAAAAAAATGTATAGATATGTATCAATAATTAAGAGTAGACAAATATTAGATCAAATACACCACATAACCTATGCATAAGCTATGTGCTTACTACCCACTCAATAACAAGGATAGATAGTATACAGGCTTCTTTAAGCCGTGATTTTAGTAATTCTATTGTAAAAAAATTACCAGTGCTTGATTATTGTTTATTATGCTACCTTCATAAAAATGAGCTTCACATACGTTCGGGCTCAAAAGGTGCAGCTTCCAAATTCCAGGCCCATTTTTATAGTTTCCATTATAGTCACTTTTCAGTCATAATTACATTAAGTATCAGTTACCTCAAAACATACAATTAAATACGATCAAAAACTTATAAACTGTGCTGTACCAATACCACTAAATGCTGTTGGCTGTAAACAAACGGCAAAAGCAATAGGTCTTTCGAAACATATAGATAGATTTACGTTTTTATAGATACGCCTAATATTGTAAATTGTTTACCTAAATATACAATGAAATATTAGATACAAGTTTCACGCACTTAAAAGTACATAATAAATTCTGATTTCAGAAAAATGCAAAATTAACACTACGGATATGGATACGGATAAGGAAGAGGGTGGTGAGGAATAAATATGCCAGCCACTTGCGCACTTAGGCCACTTGAGCGGGCCCATTGTATCCCCAGAAAAGTTTTACAAATGCAGCAGTCCTACGGTGTTTATGTAGCTAAGTATACGGCTTGGATTGCATCCCATTATGTCGGCGATCGTTGGCCAGGTGAGTATATCTTTGTCTGGCGAGAGCGGGGCAGTCGCATAGAATGTATTCTGCCGTCTCGTCGTGCTCTAAGCATTCTCTACATATGGAGTCGTCAACGACCCCTACCTTGTGTAGATAGTCATTTAGTCTGCAATGACCGGTAAGTAGTTCTGTCAATATTTTGAAGTTTTTTCTTGGTAGTTTTAGAAAATACCTAGTTTTGAATTTACTACGACCTGTTAGTGTTGCTTTAGAGTGGCGATGCCCTTCTGCCGTTTTCCACCTGGTGCTCCATTCTCAAATAGTTGTGTTTTTAATTTGTTCGCGAACAGTGTCCATGGTAAGTGGTAGTATTGCTTTTGGACCAATTGGTTTTTTACGAGAGGCTTTCTTGGCAAAAGTGTCTGCTCTTTCATTATCAAGGTCTCCATTATGCCCTTTTTTTCTCAGGTGATGTTTACTCTGTTTCCTGCAGATATTTGGTTTAGTGAATTTATGCACTCCTTAACTATGAAGCTTCTGGTCTCCATTTTGTTGAGTGTTTGTACAAGTGTCTTGCTGTCTGTGACGAACAGTATTTCTTTATTTGTGATTTGCTTCTCCGTCACTTTTCCAGCAACAGTTCAGCTTCGAATATGGTGCTGAGTGGTGCCTAGTGGTATCTGCATTTGTATGTCGAGCTCGGGTTTATAAACACCTGCGTCAGCTCCTGAGATTCTTTTTGGTCCTTGTAGATGTGTATGCCATAAGATATATTTATATATATTAATATAATAATAATTTCTGACCACAATGTCTGTGTTCACTCTCATAGCTGGTTGTATGTGTTATGCCTCGTTTAGAGCTGTTGCGTGTCGAGTTCTTTAGCTTTTTCGTAGTACGCTTGAACTCCACGTACCCGTGGAGTTCAAGCGTACTACGGTTACCTGTGCTTCATTTCTCACAAAAATATCTAACGGAGATATGTTTAAAAGTGCTTTCATTGCCTTGGTGGGAGTGGTTTTGATTGCTCCAGTGATAGCTGTGAATGCTTCATTTTGGAGGCGGGACATCCTGATCGTAGCCACCAAACTAGTGCGCCATATGCAAACATAGGCCTGATGACAGGGTGATTTTTAGATATTTTACTTCTTTTCATAGCTTGAGTTGTGCCCCGAACATAGAGGGTGGATTGAATTTCAATTTTCTCCATCCTGTAAATAGCACAAGTTCTGTTTTGTTGGGATTGACCGAAAGTGAGTATTCGTTGCATAATTTCTCTACTCTCTTTGAAAGTTCTGTTCATTAACTCTAACAGAACCCCTTCGAACTTGCTCAATGACTGTTATGTCATCAGCGTATCCGAACACTAATTGCCCATTACTGCAGCCATTATACTTACCCAGACTAGTTGCAGAGAAGGAGAAGTATAGATGGTGCATGGAGGACGATGAGACCCCATACCATCTATTTGCGGGGGCGTGGGTGTAGGCAAAACTCAGAATCTTTGTGGCGACGTTGATCGAGCCAGATTCAGTGTGTAGTGTTAGTCCGGAGGAGAAGCGGGCTTTCTTAAGGAAGACCGCGATCCTGGAGATTCTCTAGTGCCGGCTGGGGGTACAACGGACTTAATTGGTGGCCTAAGTGCAAGGTCCGCTAGGGGCCACCCCTTCTGTTACTGATACTGATACTGAACCCAAACTAGTCGTTTCCTTTGTTAGGAAAGCAGCCGATAATTAGCAGCTGTTGGAACAAAGTTTACAGAATTAAATTATTTTTAATTCTGTAAACTTTGGTAGGGAAAAGCGGTACTGCCAATTATTGAGATTGGCAAATTATCTAGCGAGTATATGTATGATTTTAAATATGTATGTAAAATCAAGGTGTCTGTCTATATTTTATAGGTATAGATACATAATATGAATAATGTATCTAATACATATATAGGTATGTATGTATTTTGAGAGATGATTGGTAATAATGCACGACATTTAAAACGTATCTACTTATTTATTTGTTTTCATTTCGAGAATTTCTACACAGCGCTGAGCGGTGGCGGCGGCCAATTATACGACGTTGCCGATCTTCGAGCGGCAGATTATCGAGAGTCCACTGTATTACTTTAGGAAAGTGCGCGAAGAGAGTAGTAGTATTAGATAATTAAGTAAATAAATTACGAAATACCACATTATAAGAAGAGGAAAGAACAGCTTATGAAAATATGTTTTTACAATACTGGGGAAATTGTTATGTAAGAGATACATTCTTTATATACAGGCATCCTAATATTCAAAACTTTCGAAGTAGTGTGGCAATGCTGCAACCAATTGCGCCTTGATTGCGATTACCTTTCCACCCGCAAGCCCCACTCCTACATATTCGCTCCAAATAGCAAAGGCCTATATGCAATACGTCACGAGTTAAAATTTTGTAAGCACGTGGTCCTTTTGTAGAAGTGCGGTTGATCCATGCCGGGCTTCTAATGATCACTCACTAGAAATGACATCAGTTAATTTATGCATTTAATGCTCGCTTATTTTATCTGATTAAGTTAAATCGGAAGCAAATAGAGGGAAATTCTATAAATTTAAAAATAACTTTCAATGTTAGAGCGTCTTGAATCGGAAAACATTTGAATTTACATATGGTTAGATTTCAAATTGACAAAAACTATAATTTTTTCTGAAATCAAACTGGGATTAGCATCTATTCTAAAGTCTTTTGCTCACTCTAATCGACTATAAACCAACAACTTGCTGCTTTGAAAGATGTAAAAATTGACGTCAATTTCAAGCCGGGGGTAAGTGGGTGGTCTTGTAATTCTACTTTTGCTTTGGTACTGACTTATAGAATATTAAAAAGTAATTATACTACTAAACCTTCGTATCTAATTGCAATGAAATATTTGCTCTAAATCCTGCATATTTCGCTCATATTAAGCTAATATTTCGTTAAGGTTCTTAGGCAAGAGAAATTTAATAATATTTAGCAAAAGCTTCAAGAATTTGTGCCATGTCATATAGGTAAATACTAAGGAATTTCTAAAATTTTGTTTTGCATTGTCACGTTCATTTATTAGTGGATGCAGGTAGAGGTAATTAAATATGAGCCATAAAATATCTACATATATAAATATCTCAAAGACCTCAATTTGCATTGATTAGTGTTACAGCGGTAATGCATTGTCATTTATTAATAAAAATTTTTAATCTCTTATATTAGACAGCTTATTATAAAAAAAGTTCTCAATAGCCCTGAATTGCAAATAATGTCAAACTTAATGCAAATGTAAATATATTCCTATTGCGACATAATGAATTAATTAATATATTTTACCCAATTTGTATCTAATAAAATGATAGATATATTATTGGATTTATAGTAAAAAAATACTAACAACAAAAAATTTAAAAACCAAGTTAACCTTCAAAAACGGCATAAACTCAGTGGAAAAATAATCGAAAACAATACAGGAAATCCAAAGGTTCATAATAGAGGCAATACCCCGCCGATATATTAATAAACAATTAATTAAGGATTGACCTGCAGCTTTTAAAATATATAAGTTGCTTTATTGTTAACTTAGAGATAGAGTACCTGCAATTTACAGGAAATGATTGTTCAGAAAATTAGCAAATGAATGCCTGGATTATGGTAAAAAATACAAACCAATATAAGCATTATTGATGACAATACAAAAAAACCTAAAGACACGTAGTATATTGAATTTAGGAAACTATATGGAGAAATTCAACACTGTTACATGCCAATTTAGCATGAAAACATGTAACAGATAGAGATCAAATAAAGTCAGTTATTACACCTTTAATCTTAGATCTATTACTAGACTACCAGACTATTTACTCGTTTGGATCCTGCCTTTTATCGTGCTGTTAGAGGAATAGATCGAAAGTACGGTAGTATATATTATACGGAACTTGTTTTTCTCTGATTGATACATCTGGCTTAGTACATAATCAGTCAGTAAATCGTACCGTATTCTGCCCCGCTGACGAGAAAACATTCAAGTAAACATTCAAGTTTTAGGCCGTATTATAGCAAAGCATTTCAAAAACGATGAATTAAATCACTTACTTTGCGAATGATTTCCTTTTCAATGATAATATACATTAAAACCGGTCTCATGAATGTCAAAAACATTGGTTTTGGGATTTCTCGGATATTATTCCTGGGTTTGTTTCAATATTTTATAGAGAAAAGTTACAGTTCAGTCAATGTTTACTTTTCATATAACCTTCAAACAATAATAATAAATCGTATTAGAGTAAAAATAAGAATTGTTGATGGCCTATGGACAAATGGAATATTTGAAAGGGATCTTCTTGGAACGTTGCCAGATGCTATATTCGCTAAGCGGTCGTCGTGCGATTTTGACGTGGTTACGGTTTAGGCCAACCAGAAAATGCATAATTGATTGATATGCTACAGTCAGTTTGATGATAATCGACTATTTTTTCCGCTTTCACTTATAATATACGCCGATAAGATGTTTTGTGATTGCGTGTGTTCCCTAACTTGGCAACGTCGCTCGAATTGAATCGCAGATGTTTCAGCCAGGAAACCGGCATTAGTCTAAGGTACGTTTAGGTCTGATTGCGAACTTAGGCGTTGAGTTTTAAATGGCGCCGGCCGGAACGAATTGGTTTTTAGTTGTTTGGGCATTGTCAATGATGAATTTCTTTGTTTTGCCAGCAGGACATAATATTATGCAGCCTTAGGTACGTTTCATTGCATATTGCAGATGTTGGTAGATTTGGCGACAACCGGTTGGTAGTATTTTGCGTGGGCTGCAGGACAGTGTAAAGCGGGCCTGTGGGTAGATTTTTCCTAGCTTTTTAACATTGAATTTCACGATCTAGGTAGTCGTTTTTATTAGCGGATAGGTCGCGCCGGTCTAAATCGTTTCCGATGACGAAATACTGGGTGCGACGCCTCCCTCTCTCTCTTACGACTCCAACTCCATCTAGTGTATGTGGCGTTGACTCGAGCGATTCTATTCAGGGTATGTCTTCGTGATGCAATCAATATGCAGCAGACGAAATACTGCGTGCGACGCCTCCCTCTCTCTCTTACGACTCCAACGCCATCTAGTGTATGTGGCGTTGACTCGAGCGATTCTATTCGGGCTATGTCTTCGTGATGCAATCAATATGCAGCATAAGCCGTCGTGGTCTAGAGGTTTAGATGGTTTGGTCTCGATTCTGTGGTAATCGGCGGCGGCCGGCGGTATGTCTTGGGTTACGTTTGGGTTAAACCCTGGTTAGTTTAATTTTCTTGAGCCCCCGTAGCGAGCGGTAGCGAGCGGAGGGCTATGCGAAAGGTGAAATATTACTTATTGTAGTACGTGCCCGTACTTTGGATGCACTTTTTACGAAATATACAGCAGTTTGCATATGTTTCCTCGAATAAATAACACAATCGTGTCGGGAACGATTTAGACCGGCGCGACCTAGCCACTAGTATCGTTTTTGACCAGATTTCGTTCTCTTTCTTCGGTAAACCCTCAAAGGAGGTAGTGCGTATATGCCTGATAAAAAGTTTAAGAATTTTAATTCACCCTAAGGGGGATTATACTTATTTCGGTTAAAAAGTGGCATAGTTACTAGGTTGCTGTAGTAAATTGCTTGACTGGATTGGATGGATTTTGCCTGAGAGTCAAGATTTTTGGTTGGTGACTTGCCACGTGCAGTGGATTCTGGAACAAAGTACGCCGTTTCCTTCCTCGAGGAATACCTGTAGAAGAGAGCATTGCTCCCAATTTGTCATTACCATCGGAAAATCCTACGTAGTTGGGTAAATAAATAAACATGCCTTATATTGTGTACATACTCATTTATTTCCTGTACAGGGGAATTTATTCTATCAGGGTGTAAGTTACTGTATTACAGTTTTCTAACGGATCTCAGAGGGAATTGAAATACTGCACAATACTGCTATATAGAGTGTTACTTTCAAAAATTTATTAATTCTTGCACGTATATCATGCAATATCGTCAAACAAAAGATAACTTGGGCCTAGAACAGGCATAGCATGATTTATTTATACTCATTATTTTTACAAGAAGTAATATTCTGGGGATACGAAGCGTATTGAATGATAGTTTCTGATACCGTCTGCTGTATGATATTGCAGTCAAGCACTCATAGCTGATTCTTTGTCTTTATGGGCACTCGTATTGTATAATAGGGTATAATGTGGCATAAAGTTGTATATAATCTTTGATAAATTTCTTTTCTACTTTGAATTTTGCTTATATGAACTTGTAAAGTCGTACATAAGCTTAGTAAATTTAGATTTAATATTAATGACATAAATGGACAAGCTTTGTTCTTGCATGGGGATTACAGTGGTTATATTATTTTTGGTCAGTTTTCTTAGTATTTTATGTCTATCATGTAGGGTTGATATGATATTGGCTTTATTATGTCCTTCGCATTTTGGCAAGACAACTCTCATGGTTATTTTTAAGTACGCCCATTATTATTTTTAAATATTCTTTGAGTGGAGGGTATTCTGGAAGAGGAGCTGCCGGAAATTGCAGTAAGAGAATGCATACTTAGCGCTTGTTCTCTTTCAGGTTTTTTTTTATCGGGAGCCAGTTAGTTTTACCGGGAGCCAGTTTATGGGAGCTATTTTGGCTGGAGCTATTTTTGCTTGGAGTTGGGTATATGGAGCAAGCTATTTTGCTTGGAGCGAGCTTTGCTTGAAGAGAGACTAAGTAGCTAACCAAGTAGCTACCAGTCAGTACGGTTGATTGTGTTTTATTGGTACCGACTGTAGCCATAGAGGTATGGGCATTACCTCAAATGCTACTGAGAGTTTATGGGTCCCAAGGTGCATAACAGTAGTCCACGTGTAGAAGGCCGTAGGTGATATCGGCGAAGACCAGTTAAGATAAGTTTAAGTTATAATTGTGATATTTCTATCTAATGTTGTTGGCGTGTTATAAGTATTTTCAGCGTTTATTAAATTGCGTGCTTTTATTTCTTTCTGCGAGGTATTGATATAATTATTTTTGGAACTGTTTAGGTATAAGCAAAAAGTTTACCAATGCGTATTTAAATAACTGCGATATTTACTAGTGTGATTCAATTAATGCTCATAGTTTTTTATGCTTCATTTCATTATTCTTTCAATTTAATTTATAATGTGGTAAATGATAAACATTGACGTTCTGACTGACTATATATCTGGTTATTTTACTTAATTTTACATAACGGTATCTCATAAACTGAGTGTTTAAGGTTTATTTATGTAACACTGCGATACGTATACCATGGTACACGCGCTACGAAGTTAGTAGTAATAAGTATTATCCTGATAACTTTTAATTATTGGTTAATGTGACGATATATACCTTATGCATATTGTGTTTATCTTTAATTAGTTAGAACTGTTTTTTTTTTGATCTTCCGTTATCATTTATTACATCATTTATGATCTAGGTCGTTATTTGTGAGCATATATCAAGTTATTATTTGTTTCCAATTGAGCTCTTTTACCTGTTTTTTTTTATATTTATATAATTTTGTTTATTGAAAGAAATATGACAACACGTTAACGTCAAACCTAACGAACGCCAATAAACTTAAACCTGCACGAACGTTACCGTCTTTTATTTGCTCTGAAATACCTCAACCAAACAGATGTAGTTTAGTCATTTTGGATGTGAATCGCCCTTGTGTAGCGGATAATCGTCGATTTTGGATCGCACTTATGGACTCATTAAACCGAGGATCTTCTAGTTTGGGTCTGCGGATTTGGATATTTCAAACTGGTGGCGCCCTGGTCAAGAGTAAGTAATTGACCCATTCCCACGCCGACGAGCAAGTCGGAGCACACATGTTGCGCTGGCCGCATCCTTAAGGGTAGGTACTATCTTATTCATTATATCTTGCTAACACATTTAAAAGGGTTTTACGCGCAACAACACCACACA
>MU181956.1:835263-896269 GCA_016904865.1 Pissodes strobi
CGCCTACACAGTCGAGTAATGACGGATTTACTGACGTTTGAAGAAAAAAGAATTTTCTGATGAAGTTCTAATCTAAAAGTAGCTCTATTATTTGGTATAGCAGTAGTGTGTAGTGTAGGAGGGAAGTATTGTAAAATATGAAAATACATGATATCCAGGATCAAGGTGTATTTATTATGATAAATATTCCCGACACGAAATATCATGTAGCATTCGCACTTATGGTTACTAGTCAAGAAAATGAGTCGATCAACTATTTACAGTTTTACAAAAGGTACCAAGCACTACGATCAAAAACTGTGCCGTCACCTCGCTTGCTCCTGGTAATGCGCAACGGTTAGATCACGAACGAAGTTATGAGCAAAAATACAATAGGAAGTTGGCAAGGTAAGAATTTCCGAAAATTGACTACTATTTGTTAATTGCTTTACGAACGGTTGATATGCCAGGTTAACTCAGCGCTTTTAACTTTTTTTAAAAGCGTAGGTCGAAGAGTGGGCAGTTGTCGCCACTAACTTTTTAACTAGGAATATATCAATGATTTTTGCATATTGAAATCAGGGCAGTAAAATCTAGAAAGATATCTTAGATAAGAACATGATGGGATTTGGAAATTAAAGGTAATAATGACAGGCTCATTTGACACGAACATGCCAAAGTAAACATCGGGATTCCAATTAAACTATTTGTTCAAAACTTAAATATATAAACACTATAAAAACAATTAATTAAGTCAAGTTTATGGTATCGCCCATAAACTAATCAGAAGATTTGTATATCGTCTAGATTATCAGACTAGTAAAACCAATTAAACTAAGTTTCTAAGTTTTAAACCTATATCTTTAAGATTACCTAATTTCTGTTTGGAAATAGTTCTAACTAAACCTTGAATTCTTGATTTTCTGACTAATCGCAGTTAGTAACAAAGTACCAAAAATAAGCAGTATTTACTAAACAAAACTATTCTAAATTAATCCCATGACAGCGATAATATCATTATACCAATAAACAGTTGGTAAAGATATACTAAATAAATGAATTAACGTATGATGTAAAGATATTTATATATAGCCGGTAAGTATCTATAGGTAAACACGAAGTGAGCTCATTTCGGGACCTGCCTTTAAGCGAAAAGTCAAAGTTGCAAATTACAGTTAAATAAACTAGTTCACTGCTATGAGACTTGCAGCCAATTACAGTAAAATCATGTTGTTCAAGTAGGTAGACGCTATACAAGAATAAATAAAATAGTTACCATAACATTAGCAAAATAAATGTTCTAATAATAATGAAGATAATATCAGATATAATAATGAAGAAAATAAGCATCCCTAACGCAAATATGATTAAAAAAAAACAGGAATAGATACGATACACGATATTACATGACCTAAAACTTTTTATCGGTAAGTTTAATAAGCAAAAATGGTAAGTTAATTGAACAAAAACGAGAAGTAACGGTAATAGGTACGATATAAGATAGCAAACGACCTACAGTCGTTTAACAGTTAGATAATTAATCAAGGTGATAAGTGACGGTAATAGGTATCATATAAGAAAGTAAACGGACTACAGCCATTTAACAGTAAGTTCATTAAACAAATGCTATCATCAACGGTCATAGGAACGATATCAGAAAATAGACGACCTACAGTCGTTTAATGGTAAATTCATTAAACAAAATAATAAATAACGGTAATAGGTACGATATAAGAAAATAGATGACCTACAGTCGTTTAATGATAAGTTCAGACATAAAGTTTAAAAAAGGATAGAGCCTGCTTGTGTCTTGCAGAGGCGGAATCCATCGGCGTTTCCCGAGACGTAGTCGTATCACCTCGACAAAAAGGCCCCTATCTGGATAAATGGAACTGGGAACTTTCTAGGTCGGCATAGAAAAGGCCGCTGACGGACGTTCAGCTCCAAGAGAGGAAATTCGGTCTCACGGAAGAACGTTGAGTCTCACGGAAGGTCCCTAGTTAAATTAAAAATAATTTCACCTATAACATGTAACAAATCTTTTTTGTATAGGAAAGGTAACCTCACTATTCGTCAAATATCTTTATCGAAAAATACGGCCGATAACGTCAAAAAATACACCTGGCAGTTGTCAATTAATCTCGCGACAAAATCAGGCTGTAATTAGATCTGATGGTCGAAAATAACAACGATAATTTCACATACTGTAGACTGGTCGTTTTTCACCTCCTACACGTTTAAAGCGCGCATTAGAGAAGGGCAAAAACCTGTAAATTCCAAAGAAGCATACCTACGACATCTGTCAAGAAGGCGCTCCAACTCCAACATTGGCAAACCAATGAGTAGATATTTTAGGCTTCAAAAGGCATAGTGAATGGCGTTGGTCACCGGTAGCTGAAGGGTATGTGAAAAGCTCTGTGGAGAATAAAATTCGTTTTTCAAAATAGATGTTTCATGAATATTCTTCAGCGCCAGCGATTGAAGATGTCAGCATTGTCAACAAAACTAGAGAATCTGCGATTGTATCTGGAGAAAATCAATCATAACATATTAAACAAAAAGGAGTCTCTCGGCTCAATACTTTTAATACATTTTCGAATGGCAAGATTATGTTTAATAAATATTGATTTTATTTACTTGCAACCTTAGGGCGGTAAGTAATCATTTACCGATCAGTCATTTGTAAGCTTCACTTACAGATGTCTTAATCAAATCAGTAAAGATGCCAAAATACCTGAGCGTGCAAAAATACATATTATGATTGTATCATAACAAGTGACAATTACTTTTAAATAATTTTGGCAAACATTTGGCATTAATAAGTGCTCAAAACTCTTAAAAATTCTCAAATCCAATTTTATAAATCAATGAGTGAATAGCTTATATATCATACTAGAAAAATTTTTAAAATAATTTTCCCAAAAACCACTGAAATAAATAATTTCCAAACACAATGACAATTCGTGTCGGATAAAGTTCTTTGCTAGAGCAATAACAACAAAATCAATTTAATTTTAAAGCAAAGCCCGTATCGAGAACACAATATAGTGCAAGACTTATGTCGATGGCATCGAAATCTCCCGTGCACTAAAGGCATTACTGAGAGCGAGGCATATCCACAGATTGCCTATTTAACTTATTTCGTGTCAGGAATTTGTACAATTTGCTGAATGATTTGTAGCATGAATTCCCTTGATACAATTTTAGAAGCGAATTTATTAGCAACAATACAAGTTCCAATTTGATAAAAATATATACGTGTTTACTTATAATTAATTCAGTTCAGTTATATGAAGACATGGCTCTCTGATGGTGATGACTGAAACGAGGTATATACCTGGTTATCATCTTTTTGGAAGGGACAAAACCGTGAGAGGAATACTTTCTACAAATTGTGTAAAATAATTCATGAAAGAACAGGCAATTTTCCTAAACCTGTAAATAAAATCGAAAATTTGGGAGCTTTGTGGACTACCTGTCCAACCTTTACCGAATGCGAGAGAATGGGCATTACTTTTATTGCGACAGAAAAAAAGAATAAGGAAACACTATACTAGTGTAGAAGTTGCTTAGTAAATAAATTTTTGGAAGTTTGTTTTTCAAATAATATACTAATTAGTTTGGGTTATGTAAAATAATATTGTGTTTTGTCAATCAATATTCCTACGAGTAAACTTGTGATCGGTATATACAATTAAATTTAAATCATTTGTGACCTAAAAATTTGTAACCTCAAAGAAGGGGATGGTAGTTAACTTTATAATTATTGACCACTTTAATTAGAGGACTGTATTAACATAGGTGGGTGGGATTGTATTCACAGGGTGTGAATTGAAACATGTATTTTAGATATTAGGCACCTTAATAATGCAAGATTGAATTTGCATTAAATATGATCAATGAATAAAACGATTTTTCTAACTACTTTCAAACATTCATCCTTTTTCACATAAAAATAATTACTTTACATCAGATTAACTGTCCATAAATATCTGACCAAACTTCTTAAATTTAACATAAGCTCCTTTCTTTACTGAATTTAATTAAAGTTTCTAGTATTTAAACTAACCGCTTTTCCGTTCCCACGTAAAACCTTCTTACTTTTCTTCTTCTGCAATTCTCTCCACTTACACTTTACCAGGCCAGGGGTATACGACATCGAACATTTGATACGAATCTTGAGTATAGGGACAGATTTACTTAACTTCTAACTACAATTTTCCAACTGCCATTTTACTTTCTTCAATCGGCAACAGGAGATACTAGAGACGCTACCGCGTTTCTGTCTTGAGAATATGCGTAAAACGCCTAAAAGGGTCCCTAAATCTAAGTTTGGAAAAGGGGAGCAGAGTACACGAGATATTTCCTAAATATGTGTGCAAACAAATGAGATAACAACTTAATAGCTTGGCGTCAAAGAGAGCTACGACTTATTAGATATTCTTGGCGCCAAATTCAAGCAGGGCGGCGACCGAAGGCCGATGCTTCACGTGTGAGTGTTTATAAGACACTAAAATCTATTTTTTTTTACCGAGCGGCGCGGTGCGGCAGGGAGAATAAAGCGGGAATTGCGCGGACATGAATGCATTTGAAATGGTAGAAACATGTTCTTTCTTTATTTGACATATTGTTGTTACATGTCGTGCTTCCCCAAGAACTTGTATAAAATGACATCGTTATGTGTTATTGTTACCCCAAGTAATTATTATAAAAATTGGCTTATTTTTATTATTATGATCTTTGAGTCCTCTGCGTGCAACCAATTAGATTGTATTAATGCATATGCTGAAAGATTTAAATCCATATTTTCAGATGGTTTGAGTATCATTACATTATCATTACAGCGATGATGCTAAGGTTGGAGCCTTGCTAGACGGCTGATGAGAAGAGAAATATTTATTGTGCCATTCACTAATAAAATATACTATCAATTATGTCATTTTAGTTCTGAAAGTCGATATCATAATACGTCTGGAAAAAGAGACATTTGTCTCACTGTCGAGATCTGAGATCGGATACTTAATAAAGCCATCTTGATGGGATATCTAATTTTAGATTATTTATTTTGGTACATCTATAAATCATATTATTCCCATTTAAATAACTTAATCCGGTTTTAACGAAAGGGGACGGAGAGGCCCTATCGTTGTAAAACTTGTATCCGCATATCTCATAAAATTTAAAGTAACACTAAACCCGAAACACGTATAACGGACCCAATATTGTCCGATTCTTATGTCGATTGCAGTGAAGTTCCGAGAGCGAGACATAGTCACAGATTGTCGATTTAACTGATATTCGTGAGAAAATTTTCAAATAGTGTTCCAAATATTTCAGAAACAACTTTATATTGATTTTATTTCATCAAATATACTTGACGTAATAGATGAATTCGAGTTATTTGATTCAGAAAATAATATTTTTGCGTGCAAAGTGACATCAAAAATATTATTTTTTAATAATGTAATTTGTGCATAAGTTGCACGGGACGACCATTAATCTATTACAAAATTTAAGATATTTGATGCTAGTCATGTAATAATAATTTTGTATCACGTCAGTTGATTTTAATAGGATCTGTATAATTCTGTCTGAGCAAAGTTTGGATGCCTAAATCTCTCCGAAAACTTCTCCAAAAAATTTGGTTAATAAAAATAAATCATTAAAAAATTAATATTTTTGAGATTAAATAGAAATATTTTTGTTATAACTCCATTGGTAATGGTAGATTGGGTCTTAAAGTATTTTTTGTATAGATAAATACTAAGTAAAATCACAGTAAAAGCTAAAAACATGGCAAATACTGTGTTTTTGCTTAGGAATTGCAAATACACGATTTTTGCTAGTGAGACAGATAGACATTAGCTGAATTTTTTGATGCATAAAATATTATCAAACATATTTTTTATGGCAGTGAAACACACAATAAGGCGAAATCCTATGGAACGCGACAGGGGTGTGTGTCCTAAATAGTTGACTGACACGGCTCCTGAATAGCTGTAGGTTCTAATTTGGGGAGAGAGATTTCCTGGGAGTACGTTCCACAGCGATGCCGTGCGCCATACAAAGGAGTACTTGTAGATTTCTATGTGTTTCCGGTTATACAATGAACGGGCGCGCTCTTGCCATCGACTGGCTGACAACTGCTGGGGGCGCGATGAGATGGACCAAATCATGGTAACATCTACCATGAAAATATCTGTAAAACATCCATATCTCAGCTACATGTCTGCGGTGTTCCAAACTATCCAGAACTCGGGCAAACTTCAGATCGCCGACGAGACGCACAGCTCTCGTCTGAAATGAATCCAGCAGCTTTAGGGTGTGCTTTGGTGCGGCACCCCAGATGTGTGTGTAATATTCTAAGCACCGTCTATTTGCACTTTGTAAAGCAAGAGCAGCTGCTACGGTGTATACAGTTTTTTGTTGTGAAACAGCGCTCCAAGTTTCTGAGAGGCTGATTTAGCAACGTCTTCATGCCAGGATATATTGCTATTAACCGAGACACCCAGTAGTCCAACTGACGAGGATGAAGGAATGGCCGATCCTGCCATAATGATGTCAGGGCCAGCCGTATTGGCTTTCTTGGTAAACGTGGCTGCTTGTGTTTTGGCTGCATTGAACTGAACCAAATTTCTGTCGTCCCAAGTTCGGAACTTTCTCCAGATCTTGATTAATTGTTGTAATCTTCTCCTGTCTGCTGTGATAAGTCTCAGTCGCTGGTAAAAGTTTTGAAAGAAAATAAAATAAAATCAACAAAGAACAAGAGCATTAGAAAAATATTAGTTTTAGGATTAAAATTGTACCTCTGTATTTGGATTGGTCCAAAAATGCATTTTATTTGCAGGCATTATGGCCCTGAAAATTTTTCACGCTCTCGTGTTTTCTATTTTTTTCATATTTTACAGGGTGATTTATTTGGTTTGAAATTTTCGTTTATTTCTTTTTAATTTTGTTTTCGCGAAAGTCAGTTTCATAACCTTCTTCATTGTCTTTTTTATACTTTAAAAGTTATTCCCTCATGCAGCCATTAACACGGTTATGTTGGAAAAACAAGGACGTTGCTTCATATTTTTAATTTTTGATGGTAGTTCTTCCCATTTATAGGAATCCCTATATATGATTTATTTAACAGTTGTTTTTCATAAATTTGTTTTTTTTTTACTGTTGCGATGGAATCATTAGAATAATATTTTTTTGGCCGTTTGAAGCCAAATTTATTTGATAGTGAAAGGCTGACATGAACATGTGCTCTGGTTCGAAATATTTTATTGTTTTATCCTTAGCTACCATCATATATGAATTAATGATTACAATGCCCAATTTAAATTTCCCAGCGCAGTTTTATCTGCCCAGACAATAAAATGTTCAACATCTCTGTGGTGCAAAAGAAAAGGCTGAAATATTCTAATAATCTCTCCTTTGGTTCATTTAGCTACTTCTTCATGACATAAGCAGGCAGATGGTTCATGTTTTTTAATTTACTTAAAGGAACAAAGCTTTCATTGAATTTGCTTTGACCAAATATAGCTTTTTTAAATATTTCTCCTTTTTGGCAACATAATGACCTTTAGTATGGTAGACTCTTATTGTGTTAGACATGTCTATATCTTAACTATCAAGGCAGCATATTCGAGAATTTTCAGCTCTGTTTAAGTGTGTTTTCAATTTTTTGACATATTTCACAATAATCTATTATGCAGATCAAAGGTTTCCCGCTGTTCGCACTATTCATGCTCTAGATTTGCAAAATAGATTTTTTGGTTTCTCGCAACTTCATATGAGCACTTATTAAGCAAATAAATCTCTATATATTCGACAGTAAGGTCGTTGGATAAATATCTACGACTGGGCGCATGTGGGTCTAAAACTTTTAATGTGCTCCTCAATAGTATCCGTAGGTATTTTACTTTTATATTCCTTTTTTCATCGTCTCTCCAGTTGTAGTTAAAGTGGGACATTTTGCAACGCGCTCTATTTAGCCAATTCTTAAAAAACCCAGTCGTTTTTACTATTATATCCAAAAATTGTCAAGAAGAAAAAATGCAAATGTCTTGCTTTTCGCCTTTCCTGTTTTGATATTCGTTATTTTCAGATTTTGTAGAAGATTGCTAGAATTAGCATTTCTACCGCGCGTTTCAATTTTCTTTTCCTCTATTTTAGATTGTTGCCTTTGTTTAATTGCTCTTCATTTTCTTCCGTCTCCCTTTCTAGTGTATTATTTTGGTGCTTCTGAAAAAAATCAGGATTAAACATAGGTTTCTATTTCAAAGCTATAAAACTCCTCACTTTCCATTGCATCTTCTGTATCATCATTTATTCCGACCACGTTCTCCATTATAGTTATTTTCTCTGTATAATTCTACAAGTACTTTAGCGTTGCCAGTTGGGCCATAACACATATTTAGAAACACCTGGTGTATCATCGTCTAATAAATTGTGAATTCAGTGGAACTTTTTCCGGAATAAAATGATAAATGAAATACTTACCTTACCTTACTTTATTTATCATATTATTCCGGAATAAATTCAACTGAAGTCACAATTTATTAGACGATGATACACCAGTTGTTTTTAAATATGTGTTATGGCCCATCTAGCATTATAGAATGCTACAAGAAGACTGTATGAAATCAATACTTTCCGAAGTCAATAGGTCAACAACCTTCATCCATACGGCACATGAATTGAAATATTTTGAAACATTATATACTACATGTTATAAGGTTTATTGACATATAAAAGTTTTACTAATATTGAAATTAATATGCGATATTCATATTATCTTAACTGAGATGGTGCTAAAATAAATAGGATTAAGACTAATTTGATAAAGGTATTGGCTAAAACACTTCAAAATCAACGTTATCTTAAAAGGTCGGAATAAAATACTTACCTATACATGTTTTAGTTACTCATTTATCAATATCACCGCTCTCCCGAATGACACACTTTAAACAGATATATTATTAAACTTCCTAATGTAAATTTCAAATATCTTGAGACTATAATTGAAACTCAGGTTCATCATTTAAATTCGTAAAGTAAACAATGAAGAAATAAACCAAAGAAGTATTTACAATAACCTAATTGAAAAGTGGGCCACTTATTTCTGGAGGAAGATTCCCTTTAAGGAAATAATCCCTACGGACATTTACATTTTCCGAGACCGCAAAGCAAATACAAATAAGTGTAATCTTATTCTGGCGAAAAATCTAGAGAAAACAGAAGATTTGCTCTTCAATTTATTCCCACATTTTTGATAAAAAAGGAATATCTTTTCACTTATATGCTAATCATAACACTTTACAATCTGAAATTAAATTTACTGTTGATATTACATTTAAAGATGGAACTATTGGAAAAATTTTAGGATTTAAAAACCAAACTATTAAAGGTGATGGAAAAAGTAAATTATCAGACAATCCAGCTGAAATTATAAAAGTTAATTCCTTATGTATAGAATGCAGTATTGCTGAAGGTTCCTATCTGAACGGAAGACCTGTCCATATTATACATCAATTTTTCCCAAACGTTTCGCCAGGATTTAAAATAATTGAAAGTCCTCAAAATATTATTTATTTTCCGGTAATAGTGAAAGCAATAGACAAAATTACTGTTAAAATATTAGATCAGAATCTCGATTTTGTTAATTTTCGAAAAGAAACTGTTTCACTAAGATCATATGTAAAAAACTAAATTCATAATGGTTATTTTTTATAATAGAAACGATATTCAATCAACAGCCAATATTCAACAAATTCAAAAAACATATAAAGCTAAACATAATAAAGTTAAGTTTAGTAGTCGGGTCAACGCTAATAGATTAACAAGTACAAACAAACAGTTTCTTAAATCACTTGGACTTAAACTTTTAAAATGAGTATACTTAATGTTAGTGAAAACTTTATATTGACAATTCTATTACTCACTCAGAGTTGCATTCTTATGAGCCATATTTGCCAACAAAATTAAGCAACAATGATGAAATACTAATTCCCGTTCATGAAATTGAAAAGTATACTCTTCCCTGCGAAAGTTTTCTTTACATAGAGGGAAAATTATCTAAAGCAGATGGAGCAGTTTCTAAAATACTATCTCTTGTAAACAATGGGATAGCATTTCTCTTTAGAGAAATGAGATATCAGTTGAATGGGGTTACTATAGATTCTATGAGGGATGTTGGATTAACATCCACTCTAAAAGGTTACCTCTCATATAATACAAATGAATCTGACAAATTAAAAAATGCAGGATGGTCACCAAAGATAGCAAATACATTAGTTGATGAAAAAACTGGTTCATTTAATGTTTGCATTCCTCTTAAAATGTTAATGGGTTTCTTTAAAGACTATAGGAAAGTTATATTAAGCGCAAAACAGGAGCTAATACTTGTGCGAGATAACACTGACAATAATGCTATTATAACTACCGATCCAAGTGAAATACCAAAAATTACTCTTCACAAACAAACTTGGAATATGCCACACATTTCAGTAGCAATCCCTCAAGAATTGTCATTAACAAAAATTATTGATAAGGGAACAGATTTAGTTATTGCATTTAGAAGTTGGGAATTAGTTGACTATCCGGAACTGTTGAAAACATCCAGACACAATTGGCCTGTTAAGACATCTACTAGAGTTGAAACTCCTCGTCATGTTATAGTTGCGTTCCAACAAGAGAAGAGAGATTCGAAAATATCAAATATGAGTGAATTTAATGATATAAACTTGAGAAATATTAAAGTTTTTTTGAATTCTGAAAGATACCCCTATAATGATCTTCTCCTGGACATAAGTAATAATAAAAATGCTATATTGTATGAAATGTATTCCCAATTTCGATCTTCTTACTATGCAAAAACCGAAGAACCTTTATTTGACCCAAGCAATTTTAAATCAAAAGCTCCTATTGCTTATATAAATTGCTCACATCAAAAGGAATCTTTACAAGCTGGACCTGTAATAATAAGAGTAGAATTTGAACTAAACAAAGATTTAGAAAAAGATTCTTCAGCGTATTGTTTAATATTACATGATAAAGTTTTCACTTACAACCCACTCACTAAACTTGTTAAGCAACTTTAATTTTCAAGTTGCTTTTCATATTACATTTTACCCCCACCCTCTTGAAGCACTACATTTATTTAACATTTGAACAAATATTTCTTAGTTGTATAAGATCATTTAAAGATAGAGCAACTCTAAGCAGTTATATAGTTCATGAAGTAATGATCTTACAATATGTTCAAGAAATTAGACATTTTCATTAAAAATTTAGAAGAACTGAAAAAACGTATTGAATCATATTCCAATAAAAACTTTGTGTTTAAAAAATTTGCGACTTTAAAAATATGAGATTAGTTTTGGATATTCAAGCGTTCAAAGATGAAAAGAATAAATTTCTACCTAAAGAATTAGCTGCCTATGATGGAGAAAAAATTAGTCATTATGTTTTCAAGCAACCATTTTCTTTCAATTCTCTTTCTCCTGAAGCGCACAAGCAAGCTGTATGGTTAATGAAAAATCACCACTGCATTATTTGGAATATCGGTTATACCCCACTACACCCCTTTTCAGCAATTGTAAAAAAATTGACTGAACAAGGGCAATTTGTTTACGTTAAAGGAATCGAAAAAGCAGATTATCTAAGAAAATATTCCAGCAAACCAATAATTGAATTAGATCAACAACCAATTTTAATTGCTTTAACACCTAAATGTTTTTATCATTCAAAGTCACCATCTATGTGTGCGCTTTCAAATGTGTTTTATATTTATAATAATTTTTTTTTTATAAATGAATAAAAAAAATAATTTTATTTAACTTTGTTTTATTAAATACATTTTCATTTCTCACATTGAAATTTCCTAATACACACATATATTCTTATAATATAATATTAACATATTAAGTTCCAATACAAACTTTACTCTGTCTTTGGTCTTTAAGAACTCGCTACACACTTGTACGCCTTTTTTACAAAACTCAGCATGTTGCATATAGTTCTCATACCACAGTATATCTTGAGCTTCAGCATCATTTCCCGCAAGCGCATAAAACCGCGAACAGGCTTCCGACATCAGAAAGTTTTCATAAAGTTCTAACACAAAGTTCTCCATATCTTACACAAACACTTCAAATTGAAGTTCTCCCAATTCTTCTTCTGCCAATTTTATCATATCTAATATAGTTGGTTCTCCTATATATTTCTTCAAACTAACCACTTCGACAAAAAATCCCAATTGTTTCAGTTCAACTACAAACTGCAATACAATGAAATTTTCGAAGTATTGAGCACAAGCGGACGCACCTTTCGAATAATGTTCTGCAAACTCACAATAAAAGTCAACATATTCTGGTCTGATATGCATAGCATTATAATAATTATCTGAAGTTAATTGGCTAAATTCTTCATGTAACTTTTTCACAGCCTCATCCATAACTGTTAATGTATATAACTAACAGCGACTGAATGATCGTAAGTATCAATGTTTCTTATAAACAGAAAATTCTCTCTTATTATCACATTGATATTCTGGGAATGATATAAACTACTGCATTATCTTCATCATTATTATCACCATCTAGAATAGTTTCAAAAACATCTACAATTGATTTAGTTTCACTTTTTTCTTTTTTGAACTAACTGTTTCCGAACTAACTATTTCTGAATAGACTCTCTTGAGTACTCGATTTCTTAATTTGGGTTCTTCCATTGAAAACTAAACTGTGAAATGAAGAAACATACAGAACTGCTGGTTTTATTATGTTTATTTAAGAGGGGGGGGGGAAAGTCAGGGTCCGGGGCAAGGTCAACATATATGTAGATAAGGATGAGAAAGACTCCTCAGTAAGCAAAAGAGAGAGAGCCCTCACGGAGGATAAGGTAATTACCTCCTCCGTGAGGACTCACTCTCGTTAACACACTACTTAACGCTTTTAATTTTTGAATATAATCCTGTGTGGATTCACTCTAAGTTGCTGTTGTAAACTAGCTCTATTTACTGGGTCAGCAAACTTCTGTTGTAAAGCTAACCTAAATTCTGCCCATGTATTGATATCAGATCTCGTTAACAAAAAAATCTTCTGCTGCACCGATTATTTTTGACTTTATTGCTTAGATTGCATATTCTTATTGAGATTTATATCCGTTAAAATATCTAACATAAAAAGTATCTATTTGCGTTAAAAATGTTTCTAAACGAGTGGGCGTGCCATCAAATGTTTTCAATAATGTTACTACTGATTTTAAAGCGTTGGCCATAATGTTTGGATTTTCAACTTGCGTTTCTTGAATTTCGAATATATTTCAAATATTACAATATAATTCAGTTAATTCACTTTCTGATGAATTAATCTTTTCTACGTTATTACGTCTTATCCTAGGATACCTTATGTCACTAAATCTACCTTTAAACTTCTTCATGAGAAACTAACATATCCTAAAAAGTTACTTTTCGGATACTTTAAATAAAATTGAAATGTCTTAATTAACAGGATGTCCGATTATAACGAACAATTACGACTTACAATAAAGTTTTCAATCTCTGTCCTGTAACAGGTGGTACTTCGCTGAAGAGGTATACTATCCAGGGTGGTTGCCTCCTGTCGTGGACTCTAGCCTACGCCAATAAGTCCTATACTGGCTATCGTAACGGCGTACCGATGAACGATGTCTGCCAGGACTCACAAGTAGCTCTCCGTAGGGGTTGATGTTCCGATCTTTCCTTAACTGTTGATATAGACGGGGTGGCACCAATAATCCAAAGGGCACTGATAATCCAGGAGTGTACACGCATACGTCGTAACGCGAATCGAAACCATTTCCCATATTTGTTCCAGAAAAGAATCCTTAGTACGCACACCGGAAAGGATCCTACCGACAGCGCCAAATAATTTACTATCTTGTTTACCTCGTTTTTAAAAACTGTATTTTAGTTACACGAAGAAAAAATACAAGTAATAAAGTATTAACCTGCTACACTGAAAGCTTGCTTATGACTAAAATGCATACTCTTATCTCTGCCTATTTATAATATAATAAATGCTGAGCACTGCAAAACTAGTAAACTAATCCTTTAAAACTACATAGTCGCCATAAGTGGCCATATAATTATACCATGCAGTATTTAATGCTTCAAAATATTTCAATTTACGTGTCGTATGGATGCAGGTTGTTGACTTGTTGACTTTGGAAAGCATTGATTTCATACAGTCTTCTTGTAGCGTTCTATAATGCCAGATGGGCAATAACACATATTTAGAAACAACTGGTGTCTCATCGTCTAATAAATTGTGAATTCAGTGGAACTTTTTCCGGAATAATACGATAAATAAAATACTTACCTTATATTACTTTATTTATCATATTATTCAGGAAAAAGTACCACTGAAGTCACAATTTATTAGACGATGATACACCAGTTGTTTTTAAATATGTGTTATGGCTCATCTAGCATTATAGAACGATACAAGAAGACTGTATGAAATCAATACTTTCCGAAGTCAACAAGTCAACAACCTGCATCCATACGGCATATGAATTGAAATATTTTGAAACATTATATACTACATGCTGTAAGGTTTATTGACATATAAATGTTTTACTAATATTGAAATTAATTTGCGATATGCATATTATCTTAAATGAGATGGTGCTAAAATAAATAGGATTTAGACTAATTTGATAAAGGTATTGGGTAAAATACTTCAAAATCAACGTTATCTCAAACGGTCGAAATAAAATACTTACCTATATATGTTTTAGTTACTCATTTATCAATATCACCGCTCTCCCGAATGACACACTTTAAACTTGTATATTATTAAACTTCATAATGTAATTTTCAAATATCTTGAGACTATAACTAAAACTCAGGTTCTTGATTTAAATTCGTAAAGTAAACAATGAACAAATAAACCAAAGAAGTATTTACAATAACTTAATTGCAAAGTGGGCCACTTATTTCTGGAGGAAGATTTCCTTTAAGGAAATAACCCCTACGGACATTTACATTTCCCGAGACCGCAAAGCAAATACAAATAAGTGTAACCTTATTCTGGCGGAAAATCTAGAGAAAACAGAAGATTTGCTCTTCAATTTATTGTTACTGCATTGAACCGTCTTATAAAAACAGCAACGTACGAGAAACTCTAGTGACAAATATCGAATTCGCCCCACGAAGCCAAGGTAAATAGGCAATCTGAGATTATTCGATGCCTTCAGTTAGCGCATGAGGGTTTGTACAATATTGCATTCGCCATACACGTATTGAGCTTACTATATATATGCCTAAATCAATTTTTAAATATTTAATATTATTGGATGGTCCATCGAAGTTCTCTGTCTTATGATATGAATAACAGGAAAACCCTTGGACGCATCAGGGTCACATTTTTTTGAAATAATGATTGCCCCAGATTCAACCTCTAACCGACGCGACGCGACGGTGACTTTCACCATAAAAATCTTAAATGGAATGAGGTGTCATGTTATGCATAATTTTAAAGGGCACTAAATTACATTTTTAATGCCACTTTTTTTAAATTTTGGATGAGCAGCTTTTGAGAAATTGGGGTTTAAAAATTATGTTATCTTTAAAATCTAACAAAATTATTTTTAGTAAGCAAGTCGAAATGCGAACTAAAAATTATGAATTTTAACTAGTTTAGTGCTTTATATACCTCTCTAGATATCGTTTCCTTTGAACTACTCGAGATAAAGTTGAATTTATTTCGCTCTTTTTTCGAAAAAATTTTACGCCAGAAGTGTCCCGATAGTATATTAAGAATTGCAAGAAAACTTTACCGATCAACGACAAAGCTAGAATAGATTGATAAACTTCTTACTCTACGAAATGCTTATATTTTTAAGAACATTATCCGCAGATATTGAGTAAAGCAAATTTCTTGAGTATTTTTATTTTGTAGCTATAACAAACTTTTAACAATTACTTCTGGGACTAAATTATATCCTTTTGTCCCTCCAAGCAGGGACTGAAAAGGTTCATATAATTCCAAGGCACTAAAGTACACCCTAGCAATACTTAATTAAAAAAAAATTAAGTTTAAATTTAACAAATTTTATTCACTTATTTATTACATTCAGATGAAAAGTTACGGTTTGTACAATTTACAATATTACATAGTTGATTTGTTTCATCGCTAGTATGCTGTATAATGCTGCCTGATATAGGACTACATGCGACAGCTCCAGAGACTTGCTCAAAAGCTTCTCTGGAAGTGTTTCCTGAATTTTGTCGGCAATAGTTTTTTTTTTATTATTTATGGAATTTTCAAGGAGGAGGAGCCGTACGAGACGACTGCTGATTTCTATTGTCCATGCATGCCTTTTTAAAGCATGATGCACCAGAGTCAGCTAATAAACAGGCAGACATTCGATGAAAGCAATTTTCAGTGCATAATGATGAGTTTTCCAAATTTATTTTTACCGCCTGGCTGCGTAGTACATTAATCGCTTTGATAAGCGGAAGATTTCGAATGCAGGATCACAGTCTACCTTAAAGCCTTATACTTCTGACAGATTTTAGTTAAATTGAAAATATTTTTAGTTTAATTTTTAACAACAAATTTCCTGTCGATCTTGCTTTTGGTTTTTTTAATATTAATCAAACCAAATCCAAATCAGTTGCATTGTCCACTGGACTAACTCCTTACTTCTACAGGCTCCTGCACTACCAGAAATAAGAGCTACCTTTATCAATATAAAGTGATTGTCTGGAGCATGCATGAAAAATTTGTCAAGCTAGTACCCTATTAGTAATTTGGCTTTTTTGACTTATATTCTTTGCTTCGCTTTTCAGCAGGGCAATTAATTTGTAAAACTTGCTGACATCGATATTATTTTTGACGTGGAGGATGGTCGTCCACATGAAATAATGTGTGCAAACCGTTGAACGAGAGATAGTCTTGGATTTTTCTATGTATAGCACAAGAACCGCATCTCCGTTAAAATTCGCAGCACCATCTTGCATTGCGTTTGATATATTCTTGATTTTGGCGGCTAAATCTCTTCTAATGGATTTTTAGCAGCTTTTTCGAAATTCAAACTTTAAACTTCAAATCATTCAAAAACCATTCAGCTTAACGGTAAGTAAATTACTTACCGTTTCGTTATCCTTAGCAATTAGAAAACATAACCTACCGTTTAAAAATAGATATACGGTAAATCATTTAAAATAGCATGGTCGTGGAAAATGTATTTATTGAATAACGTATCCCATATTTACGTGCCCAGTCTAGCCACAAAATTTCTGGAAACTGACTGGGAAACAAAAAAATGGTTGTTTAAATTCCAATAAGAACCGAAGCAGTTGAAATAGCTACTATGTGGCACATCATGATGAAACCCACTCTGAGTACTAGAAAGTTATTAGATGTTTCAGATATTTGGCGCACAGCCATCTAGAGAATATTAAAATTGCATACATTTCACCCTTGTAAAATTCAGTTAGTCCAAAATCTAAACAAAGATGATAAATAGTGAACGAAATATTAAATATCAAGATTATCTTTAAAACATTTGTTATTCTGATGAGTGTTCCTATTTCCTAAATGGCAAAGTTAAACGCCATAACTGCCGTTATTGAGCTCCGAACAATTCAAGACTTTAGTTCAAACCCAAAGTTCATAAAAACTAAACGTATGGCTAGGAATTTTTGGAAATTATATTGTTGGCCAATTATTTTTACCTAGACATGTAAACGAAGAAATCCATTTAGATTTATTAGAAAATTTCATCGACCAGCCTTAACGCGAATAAGTGAGATAGATAATCGTCACCGTGCCGAAGATATCAATTTTCAATACGCACACAGGTGCCGCGTACTGTAGAGGGGCTCCTCTACAGTACGCGGCACCTGTGTGACAGTTTTTAGATGAAACATTTCCAAAACGATGGATTGAGACGGAAGATCTACTCAATAACCTGCACGTTCCCTAGATTTGACTCCGCTGAACCAGAATTTATGTGAAACAACCTGAATCACTTGAAGACTTGTGGAAACGATAATTGTACACGAATGCAATCTTATAACTTCAGAAATGCTCAGTATTGTGTTTATCATTTTTGGCTCCCATTGCTCATAATCGTGTATGTTCTTTCAAAAGGACAATTTGGCTTGGGATTAGTCAAGGAGGTCTAATTGAGCAATCTAAGGCAAATTGTACTACAAGTTAAGTGACGGGAGTCTAAGGAATATGCAAATTATATGACATTTTATGGTCATATGGTCAATCACATACATCCACGCGCTATCACTGCAGATAATTTCCAGATGCACCAATTTCAGGAAGCTTTTTCACTAATAGGAAGATGCTGCCAAAGGCTTTAGATAGGTCGCTGTTAATGGAATCGACTTAGTGACATTTTCTGACTGAAGAAGTCGAAAACTCTCAATAAATTTCCAGACTGTAGCTATTTAAAAATGCCATTCTGGGAGGATGTAGTGCTTAAATGACTGAACAATTTCACCCTTAAATATTGATCTGAGCAATTTTCAGATGACAGATAATATTGATACGCTACGGTAATTGTCAACCATTCTACATCACCTGACTTGAATAAGATGAATGATAACTATATCACCGAATAAAAATATTAATAAAAGCCAAGAAAACTGTCAAGGGGCTCAGCCGTTGCAAGTAAGGCTGAAGAATTAAAAGTTATATTAGAATACTTACTCTTTTTGGAAATACAATTTTTATATTATATTACTGTAAGCATTTCATAATTGAGCTATATTATTAATTTTGTGGCAGTCCTATAAAATATTTCAAGAAGTAAGTTGTACCTCTTGGAATAAATGATTTTACATTAGAAACTTACAGTCTCAGAAAAATGTTTGGAATTTCAAATTAATTGACTGAAAGGGCTTATCTCATGATTAACCTCCTTGGCGATAAACAAGTTTTGGAAAAATGCCTTCCAAAACGATACGCCGTTTGACATTATATATGTATTATATCATTGTTAACACACATAGTATGAAGACTAATCAATTTTTTTTTAATTTTTTTTTCAGTTTTTTTCAAGAAACGATGCCGGGTTTATCAATATGTATAAATCTCATTTTGCACCACTCGAGTGTGGCTCGGCATTATCAGTATAATTTTGCTAAACTACACGAGCTGCAGCCGATATATGCTCGATTCTATCAATGAAGGTGGGTTAAGCTGCCCGAGTGACAGTCGGAACTATCGTAGCGGGCTTATCACTATTAAAGTGATTTTTTTATTTTGCCTGAGTCTACCTCGGGCTTATCAGTTTGAAAGCGTGAACGTGACCCCGAGTCCAGATCGGGGTTATCGCCAAGGAGGCTAATAAGTATCTACTTCAAGCTCTGTGTTATAGAGGATAAACTGATATTTTTAAAGATAGATAATGCTTAAAATATAATTGAAATATTGTCACGACCATTAATCCGCGAGGCCACACCTTGGATGGAGTGCAGGTTATGTAGCTAAGATTAGGGATCGATCTACGTCAGGTGAGAAGAGATAATAAAGAAGACACTTCGGTAAAACAATAACAATGTCTATTGGTCAAAGACTTGATGAATATACACTATACCCGATTACTAAAACACGCATAGCCTTTTGGTTGAGGTATGGTTAGAATTGTTTATAGATCCTGGTCCCTGTATTCTAATAAAGTTATTTAAAAGCGTTGTTGTATTTTAATTTATGTTTAGGATTGGTTATCTAATTAGCTAATTATTTAAGTATTCTTAGATTATCTTAATTTTACTCTGCACTTTAAGGCACTGTAACTATTTAACATTAAAAATCACTTGGTTTAGAGTTTCAACAGATCTACCGTAAATTCGACTTTAGTGCCTCAGACTGGCATCCCCCCAAAACTAAGCTCCTGTGCGCTGTACCTCTTGAGTTGTGTTTGAGGATTAGGATATCGGTAGAACAATTAGAGCCACGTCCCTATGGACTGCAGCAATGACTAGAGCAAAATAGGTGAGAAATAAAAGCCTGTCGGAACTCATGGCCCGCTTGACTATTTGGAAAATAAAGTCTGCCAACCACTGCAACTTTCAGGTTAATAATTGCCTGCGCTCTACGCTCGCGTTGCTTATAATATATCTCAAAGGTTTAAATAATATTTTCTTAGTTCAAGTTCAAACTTCTAACAGTATGATTTTGCCGCTATAAAAAATTATACATTTTATTTTTCATGCTGTATTATGCTACAAAAGATTAATTATGTGGTATAAATTATTGAGTATTACCCTCTTCGGTTAATCAGTTATAAATTTATTAATTCGATTTGTTGTTAATAAGTCTAGTGGAATTCCAGTTACAGCATTTATTAATATTAAGTAATTATATATATGATTATTAATACATAATACGTATTAGCTCTAATAACATTATTGTTGCATTAAGCGGCTATTCTGGTCATACTTTTTAATGTTGTTCTCCGGCACTTTGTGACTGCATCATTTTAGAGTGGATAATCTATCGGCTCGCTTAGGTTTCATTGAATCATAAAATAAGAATAATTTCGATATTTATTTAATTGTGCTTATTTATATTGCAATAATTAAGTTTTCTTACAGTTCTGTATTTATGAACTTAGTTACTAACTTGCCTTTGATCCTCGTTATATCGGTTAAATTTCTATATTACTTTCGGTTTGAATATTTCCGTTGTATTCTCGGGCTGATATTGCTTTTACTTTTTGGGGTTATTGATTAGATACTGCTGCTGTTTCCTTATTTGCTAAACTTGTCAAGTCGAGAATAATTGTTAGCTATTACATTATTCGTTCTCTTCAATAGTAAAAAGCCAGTACCTTTTGCTTATTTTCTACTAACACTTGTTGATTTCTGCATAAATTGCTTGTTGTTTCTTCTCATGGTGTTCTCGGGATTTAAGCCGTATTCCTTACATATTTCCTTGTAATTATACCTTATTTTTATTTAATTTTCTCTCAACCGATAATGTTTATTTTCCTTTCTTCTGTTTTAGTATATTTTGGGGTTATTTTTTGGTTCCACCTTTTAATCGAGAGTTGTAGGCTTTATTATTTGAGATTTCTACTTTATGTTTATCTTTTCAAGTGGCAGAATATAAGTTTTGTAATGTTCGATTGGTAGCCTTAAATTTTTGCCGTCAATTCGAATCTTTATCGGTTTATAATTTCGTTTAGGAATATTTCCTATTATTTATTCAAAAAATTTAATGTTAACTCATTAGTTTTGCTTCCGCATTTGTTTTACGATGTTTAGTTCTCGTTTATTATGATAGAAGTATTCGTTCGTATCCACTATTTCTTCATTTCGATAGTTGCTCTTCGCACTACGATTTTTTTCAACTGACGTTTTTCCCCTATAATTTACTTGCAAGTGGCAAATGCAACGAGAGGCTTTCCGAGCTCACCTTATTAGAGCAAGACCGTTGATCCTCCAAGCGACCCTTCAACTTAAATGTAAGTTTCACTACAGGATTTCTCCTTAGGGCTCACTATCACCTTTAGGCCGAGAAGTCCCACTTTCACCTTAAGGCAGAGGCTCTTTCATCTTTACTGCTGACCGTGCAGCCGGAGTAAAACCATTTCAGCATTCGACGGCCTTCGGATCTAACTGGGTATCATTCCTATTATTTTATTATAAACTTAGCATTTTTGGCCGAGCTTTAAGATACCTTTATTAATGGTATTAGTTCTTTTATTTTCTGACCGATTGATATAGTTATTGGGGCTTGTTATTAACTGATAATATTAAGTAATCCAAAGTGATCATTTCGGATAGTAGTGCTTAGAGTTTTGTTAGATGTAAGGCATACAATACCGAGTTGACCAACAGAATTGGTCTCAGTACAATCATCATATTTTTTTTTTACTTAATAACTTCATAGTTTTTTTGTGGTCATTCCTTTGTTTATAACTCTCGTTATAAGATTGTTGTTATTTAATAAAAAAAAAAACATGAAGAACATAGATCGAATCGCAAATTAAGGTTGTGCTTTCTTGCTTAATAGAACATCTAACCACAGCGCATAACACCAGCGGAGCTTTTCCAGTTTAGCTGGCAGAACTGGTGACGCTCACGAACTCCACGCTAGGAGCCGGGGTATTGCATACATGACTTTCCGGTATTAGGTTCGCTTTAATTAGCATCCTTTTTAAAATATAAGAAAATCGTATTGCAAATTTAGGACAGGGTGATAACTAATTAGTTGTTTAAATTTAGTAGTTCACAATATACATATATGTGCAATTAAGAATACGTTTTGATCTATCCTATTTAGAAAAGGAAAATTTGAGATAGTTCGAAATATTTTTAAAAATTTAAATGATCAACGCTCGAACCATGAACTATTGACAGTTTTAACACTTTAAAGTTGATTTCAATCCGGATCTGTTATATATACAAGTATTATCCAATCTAGTTTCTAATGCTGCCAGGAGTGCCAGTAAATAAAAATCTGTCAGTTTCTTTTAATTTGTATTATATATACTTAGAAATTGATGGCCTGAAGTAATACGTTATTAATAACCGAATAATATCCAGTTGGGTGCACATTGAGCTTCTCTCATGATAAAAAGTTCCATGCTTTTTCGGCTTGTTCACTGAACTGACAATTAAAAAAAAGCTATTAATAAAATCCTTCATACTAAACGCGACTTATCTTTAATAAGACGTCCCTACCGATTTTACAAGAAAAATTTTAAAGTTACAGCTTTCTCTGCATTGGCATCGAAAGTTATGTTCTTTATAATATCATTCTGTAGAGAAGTTTAGTACCAAACGTTATCATTCTTTTTATAAAATTACATAATTTTTAATAGATTTTGAAACTCTCGATCTTTTTGCGCCAGAGACCATAAATTCAATCGCTCAAAGCAATTCGTGGCGAAAGGTGAAAAGAGTTCCACTTCGGCGGTATCTTTACCAGATAAATAAAAATATATTGCCCTTTAATGACAAGATATACGTTTGAAAGGCTAATGCGAGGTCCTTTAAAAACCTTGGTTCTTGAAAAATGACCGAATTCGAACGTCTCAATGGTACACGGAAGAAAAACGACTATTAACGCGGTGAAATGGTCGCTAAAAGGGGAACTAATATTCTATAAGTTTTAATTAAAGCGCGTTCTTTTTCCGCTCTCTCATTTCAATTAAGAATTAAATCAGTATTTACGTATTGCAGAAAACCGTGCTTTAGCGATTTTGTGATAAGTGATTGCGTCTCATTTTATATTGTCATTGGCCTATCAGTATGTAAAGTTAAAAAAAAGGATTTTCATGTGCTTTAAGTAAAATGCATTTACACAGGTTGAATTTCAAGGAAGGTATTTTTTGGCATTTTATTTTTAGAAGAAAAGACTGTCCATTTAAGCGGACACCATGTGCAGATAACTAATACGTGTAGCAAACAAAATAGTTACTTATGCAACAAGTGCAAAAAATACAAGTTTTTTGCACGAAACGTGAAAATTGTCAAACAAGATCGCAGGTCTAGTTTGACAACACGTAAGTGCAGAAAAGAGCTTTTTGCACGTAATGCATACAATATTTTTTTTCTCCGATTGACAGCAAATATTAATTTTGCAGACACATATCAATCAGCAAAGTATTACTGTTCCAGTCCAAGCAGCAAAGTAAGTATTCTATCAAATTTTGTCTTAATTTATCACTACAGAGAAAATGAAAAGATTATGGGAGTTGTAATAATTTGCAAATATACAATAAACATATTATATCATTATAAACAATCGGAGAAAAAATTATATGTACAACTCGGCAGCAAAGTAGATTGACTGCCTTAGCTGAATTCCTAGCCTCGCTACGCTCGGCTATGAACTATCAGCCGCGGCAGTCAATCTACTACTTTGCTGCCTAGTAAAACAATAGTATATTATTTTATATGGAGGAAAAGTGATACTTTTCATGGCGCGCTCGTGTTTAACAGCCGAACGGAGTGAGGCTGGTAATAGAGAGCAAGCCATGAAAAGTAACTTTTCCTCCAAATAAAATATGCTGTTTTTTCTTCAAATGTCGACAAATTAATGCAAAAACATCTCTTTTTAATAGTAATAATATCTAATTATAATTAAAGATAAATGGGTTCGCAAGGCGGCTTAGACCACAGTCGTAGGTGGCCTTGCTTAGACCGGTGTCGGTGAATATAATGTAATTTAAAGCTGTCAGTGGACACTGTCAACAATAATTATTTTTTTAAGATGCGTCTCCGATTGCGTTTTAATTCCGTATTGATAAGCAGTTATTGAGTAAGTTCGATTAAATAATAACCAATTTGTTCCTAAATTAGTGATTTTTAGAAATGCAGTCACAAATTGAGTGATAAATACAAATTGTAGTTTAATAAATCTTGAGTTGTTGACGCTTATTTTGTTGTCTGTTTGTATTGTATCTATGTTGCTATGACAACACTTTTACCTCCGCCGGCGGAAAAGTGAAAAGTAAAGCTCCGGCGGAGGAAAAACGAAACTTCACGGCCGCCTACACAGTCGAGTAATGACGGATTTACTGACGTTTGAAGAAAAATAACTATTATACGATCGTTTTATTTGAATACCAGAATATAGGTAGGTAGATATTTTTATTGTTATATTTTTATTCTTATCGGTATTGCTGTGTTGTCTGTGGTAGTGTTACACTCTAATATATCGATGGCAACTTTTGACGCTTGCGGGTTTCCACGAGGTTTCTAATAAATAAATATAACAAGTGCCAAATTTTATTTCAAATTGTATTGCAGTCTTGTTGCACTTAAACTAAGCATAAATGCAAAATTTAAGCGATTCTGAAGAAGTTCCAGATGATGTGATGGTGATGGCAGAAGCTGAAGGGGCGACATCAAGACTGATCACAATGCAGTCGAAACTGATATACGAAGTGGCTTATGAAAGGTTTAAGATATGGTCACGGCTTAGTACAACAATCAGCTGGAAGTCTCTCGGCCGCACCTTTGAAGTATTGGCCCGGAACAGAAAAAGATGCAAGATAGGCGAAACTCGCGCTATCGCTCTCGCACCGGGGAGAGAATCCAGCGCCGTATTAAGGAAATTTTATTTCTGAATTACAGTACCGTATTCTCAGGTTATTGGTTAAACTCGGGTGCTAGGTGCTTTGCCGATTATTAGTGATTATCCTATTCATGAAGGAAAAATAAATTAATAAACATATTGGAAGAATACAAAGAGACAATTTATTTAAGAAGAGTTATACATGGTTTAATTTCACAAGTCGAAAAATAAAACAAACATAAAATATGATCAAACCACAAATAAACATTAGGTAATTAAATTAAAATAAATACTAAAATACATACATTGGAACGGAATCAGTGAAAAAGGCAATGATTACATGGGTATTTTGAATATTTTACAATTTTATTATTTATTTCTTAAGAATAGATAATTATACTATTTTGAGGGCGAAGCGAAAATAAATTTTTTCTTCAAACGTCCGTAAATCCGTCATTACTCGACTGTGTAGGCGGCCGTGAAGTTTCATTTTTCCTCCGCCGGAGCTTTACTTTTCACTTTTCCGCCGGCGGAGGTAAAAGTGTTACCATAGCAACATAGATACAAACAAACAACAAAACAAGCGTCAACAACTCAAGAATTATTAAACTAAAATTTGTATTTACCACACAATTTGTGCACTACATTTCTAAAAATCACTAATTTAGGAACAAATTGGTTATTAGTTGATCGAACTTACTCAATAACTACTTATCAATACGGAATTAAAACGCAATCGGAGACGCAATTTTAAAAAAAATAATTATTGTTGACAGTGTCCACTGACAGCTTTATGCTACATTACTATAGCAACAACCTGTGCCTATTCACTGACACCGGTCTAAGCCGCCTTGAGCACCCACTTATCTTTAATAATTATTATTATCATTACTATTAAAAAGAGATGTTTTTGCATTAATTTGTCGACATAAAATAGCATATTTTATTTGGAGGAAAAGTTACTTTTCCTCCATATAAAATAATATACTATTTCTACAGCCGCACGCAAAATAACTAATTACTAAATTCAAAGGAAATCGCAAAATCGACGAATGCCGTGGATTCTTATTTTGCGCTCTAGCGCGAACATGGAACAGAAAATTCTCACTTTTTCCGTCGAGTGTGCTATGAATGGTCATGGAAATCGAAGATAAATAAATGACAGTCGTGCATTTGTTACAGTTTGTTGCTGGCATTCCTGTTCTAAATATGCCCGAAGCCCACGATACACATATAACGGTATGCTCTTGCGCAGGCAGAACCTCCCACACAGAAACGTGTGACGTCACCCGGGAACGACGCTTTCGATTCTGCTACGTAAGCGTGTATAGAACATATGTTTTGAAATGCAATATTCGCAGTTTTGGGGGATTTTAAAGGACATTTTCGATAATAGGTACGTTCCTAATTATGCGTGTACGTGTGTTAACTAAAGAATAAAAGCATTTTCATTCCACATTTATATTACTAATTATAATTGATATATTATACATAATTTTACTCTAGAAATGCTAGAGGGGCACGCGGTCATGATGGTATTGTTTTATAGTTCATTCCTTCATAAATTAATTTTTTCTTAATTTAAAAAAATTACGTAAATTCAAATATTCTGTACGCCACTGAAGTAGATCAGCTGAGCAAAGTTCTTTTTGATTCTAATATCTTGGCCCATAACATATCCAAAAATAATAAAAAAAAATCCCATGCAAATAAAACGTCATTAAGCATTAAAAAATCATTCAATTTAATTTAGCCCACAAGATATAGTTTTACCAAACTTAAAGTACAATTTTAATTTTCTTTGTATTGACCTCATTATTTAATAGTCAATATTCTGAACCCTTTCAAATATTTCTTGCCCATTTTTACATATTTTCGTATTTATTTCATTTCCACTGAAGTAGACTCGGTTTGCAAAGTACTTTTTGATCCCAATACCTTAAGCCAAAAAGTTATTTTTTACATAATAATTTTTCTATCATTCCATTAAAAATGTTTCAGTGCTTTGTTTTTTTTTTCAATAAACTAGCAAAACAAATGAGTTTTTTTTTTATTTTACATTTTCAAGAAATTTCAAGATTTTGTTGGTTTCTTTCCAAGAAATCTTGGACTTGAGAACTGATTTCTTGTCTTGTCTTGAAAAACAAGGATCATTTCCTGTCATGATCTTGTCTTGAAATCAAGACGAGATCAAGACAAAATCAAGAAGTTGTCAAGGAAATGACGACCCCTACATATCGTACCGGATTTGGTTAAAAAGTAGTTTTTTTAAATATACCATTTTTTAAATATAATACTAATTAACAAAAAGGGAAGGCCTAAATGAAAGAAAAATATTCTTCATAAAAGTTTCGCTTATGTCTTGACAAGGTAATAGAGCAAATCCCATATTTTTTGCTTGTAAGCTAACAAACATATCACAATAAAATCATATAAATATCGTAACGGATTTCGTTAAAAAGTAGTTTTTTAAAATATACCACTCAATTAACAAAAAGAAAAGGCTTAAATGAAAAAACACTATTCTTCACAAAACTGTATAGAAACTTAACCTTAAAAAATATATAAAAAGCAACAGGGTTCGAACTCAGGCCGCGCCGCTCCGCCGATAGAGCCACCGAATCGAGACCTAACCACCTAGACCACTCGGCCGCGAGAGCTGTTGGAACAGAACGATTGCATCGCGAAGACATGGCGCGATTAGGTGCGCAAATCAATGAGCTTTTGTAGCGCTACAGAACCTAACCGATTTTAGCACCCTGGTACCATCGTATGTGAGCATGTGTAAATATTCCTCCCGGCGCGCGTTAAGAAGTTTCACTTCAATCACACTTCAATAATAATGTTGCTTTATTTTTTTTACTTATTTAAATTTTGGCAAATATTTTTTAACCACATAGTGTCTGGCTGGACCGTGAACCGTGACTTGGTCGTGGTATATCTAAAAAGAATGTTTAAAGAACGGAACTAAGGCACAGCAGCACCCGAATGTCGAATTAGCGGCAGCTAAAATCACGGTACGGTACGTGAAATTAGGACCCATTTCTAGCCATAGGATCTCCCTTTAGAGTGTGTGCCACTGCCATAAAAAATCATGTAAATCGTGGAAATATGTAATAAAAATAATAAATAATAAAGTAAAGCTTTAATAATTAAAGATACTCACCATCTTTTATGTTAATTCCATTTTCTCTTCGACAAGCACGAATCCACTGATTTGCTAACTCATGTTTAGGAAAACGAAAATATTTAATATTACTCCCTTTTGTGGTCCTATTATTGTTCTTACAAGTAGCCACAGCACAGTTCGGCATAATTATACTATAAGTTTTTAATTTAAATAATCCTATAACATATATAAACACAAAACAAATCTAAAAATTCACTTAACTAAATAAACTATGACAGCGTCAAAAGGAACATTTTTTCCCGGGTGACGTAGATGCGCGGGTGAGTCAAAAACGAGTCAAGAAATCAGCATACCGTTATATGTGTATCGTGCCCGAAGCCTGAATATAATATGTCTAAACTGACAGTCATTTTCAAATTTCATAATAAGTATAGAGAAAAGTGTGCATTTAATTTTAAAAAATGCGGCTGTAGAAAAAGTTCTGTGTGTTTTTCGAGCTCAAAGTAAGATTGCCGTTTTCGAGAGATTACTGCGCTCCTTACGCGTCGCGCAGTAACATTCTTTCTCAAGCGGCAATCCGTTATTTTGCGCTCTAAATACACAAATAACTATTACATCAAAACCGTTTGTGACTAAAAGTACCTACACTATAATAATTTAATTGATTCCTCCATATGATTAATTTATTTTTTTTGATATTTTTTAAATTAAAGTTAATATTTTTAAGAGTATAGTACATGCGAACTCTTAAATATAATTTTATCTCCGACTGCCCTGAAAATAGGCAAAAACGCACTAACAACTGCTCTTGAAAACTGGACATTTCAAACATCGTGTGAAAAATATACTTTGCATACGACGTGTGCAAAGTGTACTTTTCACACGCTTATCCGGATATTTTGATTAAAGGGCTTCGTCTCATTTTTAGAGCTTCGCCCTCAGAGGTCCCATTCCTAGATTTGTAAAAAGGGGGCCAAATATTAGGGATTCACCCCCCCCCCCAGACGCCCCTTTTTGCAAAACTGTAGGAAATGGGACTCTCATACCAGGGGCCCTCTTTTCAGGCTTGGGGCCGAATTTTAGGGCTTCGCCTCCGGGGGCCCCATTTCAAAATCTGTAAAAAATGGGAATCCCGTACCATAGGCCACATTCTAGGCTTTCGCCCCCCCCCCTGGGGCCCCATTTTAGGCCTTCGTCCCAGAGGGGGAACCTCTTATCCAAATGTGTCAAATATGAGACTCCCACACCGGGGGCCCCATTCAAAAATTTCGCCCCCCCGAGGGCCCCATTTTAAAATCTGCGAAAATGGGCGCATTTCAGGGCTTTGGGTCAAGGAGTCCCATTTTAGGGCTTCGCCCCCGGATGCTCCCTTTTCCGAATATGTCAAAAATGGGTCGCCTGGGGGAAGGCAAAGCCATAAGAGGAGACCGCCGATGAATGTCGCCTTTTTCCAAAGATATGAAAAGAATAACTCCAAAAATGAATGGCGAAACCCTAAAAGGACGCCCCGGGTAGGGCGTTGTCCCAGCCCTGGCATGTCAATACCTACTCATTAACTAGTTACACAAATTTCTGTAGAAGTGTTTGTATGATCTTTGTAAACTATCAATTTTAATTTAAAGACATGATGCTTGATATATTATATTATATCTAATAAATATTATATTATATTAATATGGTTTGCAGTCGTAGAAAAAAGTACAGTATGTAACGCGTGTGAAAAATCAATTTTCACACGAGTGGGAAGTTTGATGGCACGAGCCGTAGGCACTTGTTGCACAATATACTATTACTGCAAATATTTTGAGAAAATTGTTACTTTTTCCGTCGAGTGTGCTATGAATGGTCATGGAAACCGAAGATAAATAAATAACAGTCGTGCGTTTGTTACAGTTTGTTGCTGGCACTCCTGTTTTAAATATGCCCGAAGCCCGAATACAATATGTCAAAACTGACAGTCATTTGCAAATTTCAGAATAAGTATAGAGAAAAATGTGCATTTAATTTATAAAAATGAAGCTGTAGAAATAATTTTGTGTGTTTTTCGAGCGTAAAATAAGATTGTCGTCTTCGAAAGATTACAGTAATATTCTTTGTCAGGCGGCAATCCGTTATTTTGCGCTCTAAAAATACAAATAACTATTACCAGTATATAATTACGAAGTAAGTTGATAACATAAAGAATGATGGCATGATATGACAAAACATTAATTGCTTTGCACAGACATGCCGATAATATACAATAAGAATATTCAAGTTGAAATGTGGACTCAACAAAATATCACAGCTTTGTACTAAGCCGTGAAAATATTACATATATCGTAGTTATGATTAGATACTTACCTCTTTTTATCACTAGGAAACCGAAAGAAGCTCCTATCACAATTATATTTTTTTATTAATACAACCTTTAGCGGCACAAACGTGTCCCATCTTTGGGAAACTCATGATATCGCTAGTTATAAAAACACGAAATCGGTATCAACACTTTTAACTACGCCTATGTTCAATTACTTCAAAATCTAAGGAACAAATAGCCGCTACCGACGCTAGTGCCGTGATCTTCCCCATAATGGCGCCATGCGCAAGGATCGGCGCAAACCGTTCTCACGAGCGGATTGTCCTAGCTGATTGTACTAAGCTGTGGTATGGTGTCAAGCAAAGTCAATCAAAAAATACAACGAAACTATCCTTTTGGCATATTTTTTATCCAAATCAAAAGAAGTGAAACCGTCGACCGAGCTTTCTATGGTAAAATCGATGCTGTTTTTGCATGAAAACATAGATATTAAGACTTGTTCAAAGTTAGTGGCATTTTTAAAAGCGAAATTCAAAAGGAATGTCGACCAAAAACAATCAAAAGTTTTTCCACAGAAGACATGCGAAAATTTTTGAATGAATTATTTAATGATGAAGGTTGTCGTAATTTTAGGAATGGCAAGTGCTTGTAGAGGGGATGAATTAAATAAAATGACCATCGATAACTTAGAAGTAAAAGATGGTATTTTACTGGTATTAATTCCACTTACAAAAACCGATACACCAAGATCGTTTGTTATTACCAAGAGAGTTACAGAAAAAACGTCAACTTTTGTAGCCCACAAACACCCCACAAGAGGCCTTTAACAATAATGTTCTGTTCAACCTGTAGGCGTAAATAGGTACTGAGAAAAAGTTCAAGCTGCAATTTTCATTTTAATGTTATATTGTATTGATTTGTAAATAAATAACTAATTATAAAGTGATGTCTGCCCATTTAAATTGCTTTTTACACTAGTGCAAAAAAGACGTAGAAAAAGTGCAAAAAGACCTGTTTACACTAGTTTTTTTTATGGCAGTGGCACACACTCTGAAGGGAGACCCTATGGCGCTCGACGAGCGGTGTGTGTGCGAAGATGTTGATTGACACTTGACACGGTTCTTGGTGGGGGTTGTAATTAGGGGGAACAGATGTCTTGGAAATGAGTTCCACAGTGAAGCAGTGCGCCAAACAAAGTAGTTCTTGTAAAGCGATATTCTAGGTGTTTCCAGTTGTACGACGAACTTGTGCGGTCTTGCCATTGTCGCGACTGTCTGACAGGAGTTGCCAGGGGCAGGATGAGGCGAGCCAAATGCTGGTAACATCTGCCGTGAAAGTATCTGTAAAAGAGGGACATCTCGGCCAAATGTCTGCGGTGTTCCAGACTATCCAGATTCCGGGTCAACTCCGGATACCCGACGAGATGCACATCTCTCTTCTGAATGGAATCCAGCAGCTTTAGGGTGTGCTTTGGTGCGGCACCCCAGGTGTGAGCAATATTCTGAGCACCGTCTTATTTGCGTTTTGTAGAGCAAGAGCAACTACTGCGGTGTATACGGTTTTTTGTTGCGAAATAGCGCACCAAGCTTCTGGGAGGCTGATTTTGCGATGTTAGCAACGTGGTCATGCCAGGACATATTGCTGTTGACCGAGGCACCCGGTAGTCTGATTGACGAGGATGAAAGAATTGTCGATCTTGCCATAATGTCAGGGCCCGCCGTATTGGCCCTCTTGGAAAACGTGGCTGCTTGGCACTTAGCTGCATTGAACTGGACCAAATTTATGTCACCCCAAGTTTGAACTTTCTCCAAGTCCTGAGTAATTGCTGTAATCTGCTCCTGTCTGCGGTGATAAGTCTCAGTCGCTGGTAAAGGTTTTTCTGATCTAAATTGGGAGTCAAGGGTACTGTCATCTGCAAAACTGTAAACAGGATTATTCGTTTCAGTCAGCAGGTTATTAATATAGATGAGGAACAGAGTTGGTGAAAGCATTGCACCCTGAGGCACGCCCTGTGTTAATGGTGAATGTGTCTGAGATGTGTCCATCAACATCAACGTGCAGACATCGGTTCTTGAGGAAGCTGCAAGCCAGCTGCAAGGAGAGACTGGCAGTCCGAAGGACGGCAGTTTGTTGAGCAATCTGTCATGCCAAACTCTATCGAATGCCCTCGAAATATCCAATCGCTCGAGACTCTTCGTAGTTCTCAATTGCTCTAGTACATATATGAGTGACATATGCCTATATATCTCCTGTCGATCTCTTTTTGCGAGCGCTATATTGACTATAGCTGGTTATTCTGTTGTTCTCGAGGTACCTGAGTAGTTGCTGATTGACTACACGTTCCATGACTTTGGAGATTATTGGAAGCAAGGCAATTGGGCGATAGTTTGAAGGCTTGGTTTTCTTGACTTTTTTGGAGAAGGTTGCACTCGAGCGACTTTTTAAGAAGATGGGTAAATCTCTTTTCGGTAAGGCAGAGAAAAAAGTCTGGAAAAAACGGATGTTAATTCGTTGGCGCAGCTCTTTAACACATTGGTAGGTATTCCGTCCAGTCCTGGTGCCATCTAGTTCTTTAAGGATTTTACGAATATCACGTGCAAAGAAGTGCTACTTTTTGAATGATGATTTTTAATTTTGTTAGTTTTTTGAACGATTGTATAAACACTACCTTTTTAATGGTGTGATATGTTTTATTAGCGAGCCAAGTCCATAATATGGTATCATGCATTCATTTAGCCAGAGTTGTTCTTCTGGTCCACCATGACATTGGAAAACATTATTTAGATGTTCTGCGGGGTTGCGTTCGGTTTGATTTTCCATTTTACTGTTATCATTGAGACTAAATTTCCCGAAAATCAACTCGAATCTATTTAGCCTTATGCTTTTCTGAAGAAATACAGGGATATCTGGATGATTTAACCACCACAGTCTTTATTGGGATATTTTGAATACCTTGCGAATAACTACCTCCAAGAATCACATGTGCTTCGTTTCTTTGGACATTCACAAAAAAGTTTTGTTGTGCAGAATATACGTTTGCTTGATCCATTATACGAGCAATTATATTTTCCGTAAAAGAGTCAAAAAGATTAAAGGGCTTTTGCATTCTCTAGCAAAGAAAGGCATTTCTTCTTTCCAGTAAAATAACATTTTTGTGACAACTTTTCGCGGATCTGCAAAATTATACATTGCATAAAGTTAGTTTTATTTTGACGAACATATATCATATATATATATATATCATCGTCATCACTTGAATCAGAGACATAAAAACTACAAATTTTTAGGTCCTGATTCGGCCTTTGTTTTGTTCTACATTGAACTAATTATTGTAGCATAGATTGAATACAATACATGTCAAGCAGTTCAAATCCGCTCAGTGTGAGCGTGAGTGTAGATAATCGGGCAACACAAAGGCAGGAAATCACTACGAAAGTTACTCTTCTATGGCATGGAAAATATCTGCAACCTAGCAAAACAGAAGAAAAAAGTTGAAATCCTCAAGGTTGTCGAAGATTTCCACGCGATGCTCTATAGAGGCGAAAATGCACCGAGGTTAGTCACCAACAAACAACGCATGCAAAATCAATGACCTGAAGAGTTTCTAAATATCATCTTCGACGCAATGAGTGTGGGTTCCCATGGTACACTTTTAGCGGAACTGGCGTAACACTGACAGGAAATCCGTACATTTGATTGGTTTAAAATCAGCCATGTCGCCAAATTTCTATTTACCCTTGAAATACGCAAAAAGTTAACTTGGGCTCAACTTTTTGCGGATTTTATCATCTGTCAATTATGTTATCCGTCATTTAATGCCTCCCCGCCTGTTTACTTCACTCATTATGTCTTTTTTGTTGTCGATTGCTTTTTCCTTTTTCCAAATAAACCAAAAAAAACAATAACTTTGGGTCAATGAACCGTTAAACTTCATACAACATAAGTCAATGGTCAAGGTCAAGCCATCGATTATCGAGGGGACGTTCTGCCAAAAAAGCGTAAATTAGACTCTTCCGTTCTTCCGCTTTTTTTCACCATGGGAGCTCACAGTAAGGTACGAACCAAGAGATACGAAGAATAACAAGGCAACTTGCTACGACGGCGACAGCGCCGGCGCCGGCGCAACTGCGCTGCTAAAAGCAATATGGAAATTATTCGAGACTTGCTTAGAAAACGAGACAACCCCTTGCCAGTGGGACCGGATCATAATTGTAATACTGCATAAGAAAGGAGATGTCGCCAACTTGCAAAATTACAGACCCAAAAGCTTTAGTAGATATGATCACCTACCTGTTAAGACCCTTATCGAAAAATGCATCGAACATAGTAAACAAATCTTCATTAACTTCGTCGAGAACGAAAAAGTGTATTCGATTCAGTAAACCAGCAGAAAATTATACATGCCGTATCGACCACCGATACAATAATGTCATAAAATACGTGTACCAAAGAGGGTAAGCATATGTCAAACTGTAGGATCTCCTAAGATTTCGACATCGCAAGAGGCATCCACCAAGTAGATGTTATTCCATCAAAATTAATCACTACCCTTCTAAAATACATGATCAAACAGATGGATCTTGGCGGCACGGGAATTATTAAAGATGGTGAGAAACTGAATCATGAGATTCGTCGACGATATCTTAATTATCTTAGAGAGTATGTACGAAACAAAACAAAGGATGCAGAGGCTCAAAGTAGCATCAAACATTATGGGCTTCAAAATCAACATCGACAAAACATAATATATGGCAAATCGTGTTATGGGTGAGGCAATTGAAAGGGATGGAGAGGGCATAGAACAAGTGAGTTCTTACAAATACCTATAGGCCTAACTTGGGCGGCTTGCACAAGATGTTTAAGCCAGACACTCCAATGTGCCTACAAATGAAAAGTATTCCATCGATTGACTGCTCACATATGGGGTTCAAACTCATACGATCACAAAGAACACTACAATCAAAATAAATACTGTTCAAAGAAAAATGGAGAGGAGGACGTTAGAGATTTCTCTTAGAGACATGAACCCAAACATGAGAATAAGGGTGAGGACCGGGGTGATAGATGCAGTTACCTGTATGACAACCTTAAAATAGATCTGGGCTGATCATGTGGTGCGATTTTCGGACAATTGCTTGATAAAGAAGGTATTGAATGGAGATCACGAATAGATGTTTACCGAAATAGGCGCCGCCCACCAACTGATGATATTAAACAGATAAAGACCAATTGGGTAGAGGCAGCATAGGATAGGTAAAAATATATAAAGATGCGATTGACCTACGTTCAACAATGGATAATGATGATGAAATAATTCGTTTTATGAAACATGCAAAATGACGGTGAAGTACTAAGGTCATTACGAACTTTCGCAAACTATGTTCAGAGGCTCATTGAAAGTAGTTTTTCATCAAAATTCGAACTTAAATTTCACAGTACTTTGGAGAGTTTTGCCAAACTATTTTTTAACTATACATTGTTACTATGAATATCAAACATAACAACATCAACTTCTACACCAACATTTCAATTTTATTTCATATGGTAAACCAGAAAGTGTAATGCCCTTTGAGAATTATAGGTGCGGGCCCTTGGCGCCTTGCCCGTTAAACTGCCACAACTGATATATTAAAATGAAATAGAACCGTTCAAGTAAATGTACTTCTACTGTTTTTTTAATGAAAAATGATTGGCGTCCAACGATAAATGGTATAAAACTGATAATTAATAACGAAGTTATTTGAGAAAAGGGACCTTAGATGTTTACGTTTTAAATACAGGGCGATTCTTTTTACAATGCCCACATTTTAATTATAGATGACATCCAAGGTTTAGTTTGGGTTAAGTTGGGCCATTCTTGAAATTAATGGTCATTCAATAAAATAGACTATTGAAACCTTCTCTGTAAATTGGGGTTTTATTATATCATGGAATGTACTCAGGCGGTAATACCTACCAAAGTATTTATTAAGGCATTTCTAATAACCTGTACCAAAACGCGCGTCCCTTTTGCCTTCGGCATTCCGTCCCTCACCATCAAATTTATAGGCAGATAAATTTTATACTTGATATAGCTATTTCACTGTTCTTAAAAATATATGAACTACATTATTGTGAACGTTTAACGATAACAGTTAAGAAATTATTTTAAATCAAGTTAGGACAGAAAACTTAAATTATTGTTTTTATTACTTGTATATAGATTACGTGGTTTCAAAATGCGTATTGCAAGGTTTAAATCCCCAGCTCTATTATTTTTTAAATGAGTAATTTGAAAATTTCCCTCAAATCTCTCCTTTTAGCATCCATGTTTAACTCTTCATTTGTACTGTTTTCAGGTGGCCTATAGTAGTATTATAAGGAACGCATGCTCTATATAATATTCTCTTTTATTTTTATGCCTTCCACACTCAGGAAATTAAAATATTATTATGATAATAGGATAGTATAATCCATGATTGGCGTTTTTTATATTATTTAACAGTGAGTCTTGTTTTATATCGGTCTAAAATTGTTTTATGTTCTTTACTTCATTTACCTTGTTTCATTTTATTTACATAATTATGTTTTTTACATATATATGTTTCTGTGGAAATTTTAAAATTTTGTAATCGTTTCTACGTTGAAGTATTTTATTTATATATGAGCTTTTTTTAATTTCGTTGTCTTTCTCCATATATAAAAATTATATTTAATGTTATTTTAAATAGCTAGTTCCCCTTGAGAATTTTAAAATTTTATAATTATTTCAACGTTTTTTATGTCTATTTGACTTTAATGTCATATTTTTAATTTAGTTTGGGCATGGAAATATGTAAATAAAAACAATAAATGCTAATATATAAGTGAATTCAGGGAAAAAGTAAAACGTAAATAGAGAATGGTCGACGAAATATCGATATATCCAATTTTCACCAAAAGAAGCACATTTTTAGAGTTTTACAACACATGATTTAGTATGGTCTCTATAAAGTTCAATATATCCTCAGAAGAAAATACGACACTGATTAAGGGCTAAATGCAACATGATAAATTTAATGTATAACGCTTGTAAAATATAAAATAAAAAACCATTATGTACAGCATATCGGTCAAAGCCTGACAGGAGCGAATTCATTCAACATTTATGGGTCATAAAAGTAGGGCACTGGCAACCTCTTCGCCAACAAAGTCGAGGTCTTTTTAATCAATATATTTATGTAAGTATATATGATCCGCATATCCAAGTGTAATTATTCTGCTCATTTTAAATGCTACTCCGTGTTGGTAATGACCCTAATTACCAGTGAATAAATAAAATACTATGAAAATATCTAGTTTTATTTATTATAAATAAATACTTTAAAAACGATGACTGAAATTTGTGCCTTTAGCATCTGTCTGTAACTCTTCATTTGAAGAAAATCTAGGTGCTATAAGCACTATAGCCTAATTGGCCATAAGAATGTTATAAAAAGGTACCATATTATATCATATTTTTTTTGTTTATACCGTTTCGATTCAGGTGTTTAAAATGATATTTTCTAAACGTCAATCAGTAGATTATATTGCTTTGTGTTGCATTATGTATATTCGCTATGAGCAAGATCCGTTAAGTGGCATCTGGTGTCAATAATCTGCGAACCAATTAGTATTTTCATATATTGACAAATACGACAAGGGCGCACAAAACCTCTGTAAATGTTTTTCTGTCTCGAAAATGTCGAGAAAATGGTTTTTAAGGAAAATCTGAAAACATCGATTTCTAGTTAAAAAAAGGTTCTTTTTCTCGAAAAGGATTTAAGAGAATCTACGAAAATATCTATATTAGAAGACACATTAGAAATCCTTTTATACACGGTCAGCTAGTTGAATTTAAAATCTTCGCCATTTCGAGTCTCGACACGACATCGACACCACTATATATTTGATTATTAGAAAATCAAAAAATCTGAAGCAATCAAATTTTCGTACACTAAGGAAGGAGGATGTGTACACAACATAACAAAAAAAAACCTATTAAAACGAGTGAAAATAACGTATTTATGATTTTTTTTGATTTTCAGTTTGAAAAATCTACCTAAACGCAATTTCAAAAACAAATCTATAGTAACTGTCCAACCTTCGTTGGGCTCACCTTGGTATCAAACACATGAGCCACAGGTACCCCAAAAGGTTTGATACTACAAATCTGCAAAGTGGCGTGATTTTCGCGAGTTTTATCTTTCTTTTCCTTGAAAATATGTATGGTACAGCAATAAAAAAAAACCCTGAATCTGCTGATGAGATAACTCAAGTTATCCTAGCTGGTATGGAAGTTTTAATCTTCTCTGCTATGAGACGTGTCTCAAACAGTAATCCATGGTTTGGGAAAATTGCTCAAGAACGGTCCATGCTAAAACTGCCACCTACCGCAAATGGTGCTGAGATCCGACATCTGAAAACCGAAATATATTCATCACGACTAGGAATCAGTGTAAACGGACCATTGACGAGACCAAGGAGGGATATAACGAACCGATCAAGAACAAGCTTCTCAACTGTCCTAGCAGATCAAGATCCTTTTGATCAGTTACCAAAGCTGCCAATCATGGTTTCCTAAAGACATCAATCCCACCACTGACCAAAGATGAAGGCTCAATAGCGGAAACGGCAAAAAAGGGAACATTCTTGCCAAAATGTTTGCATAAAATTCTACCTTAGATATTCAAGGAAAAACTTTCCCAACTATCCCGAGAGTGAATTCCTCAATGTCAGGTCTTGTATTTCGCCAAAGTGAAGTGAAAATAATACTAAAAAGTCTAGACACTAACAAGGCCATAGGACCGGATGGCGTTGCCGCAATAGTGCTGAAGAAATGTGCCGTTGATCTAACAGCTCTACTATGCAGGCTTTTCCCATATCATACTGAACTGCATGCTTTCCTTCTAGCTGGGAAAGCGCTCAGTTGCAATCAATCTCGAAAAAAGGTAAAAAACGATTCCAAATAGCTACCGTCCAATTGCCTTAGTTCCCATCATGTCCAAAGTCATGAAGAAACTGATCAACGAACAGCTCTTAAAATATCTCGAATCTGCCGGCATCATAAGCGATCGTCAGTATGGCTTCCGCAAGCACAGATCAACAGGAGTTCTCCTGACTTACGTGACCTACCTGTGGACCAATGCCATCGAGAGCTACAGCGAATCTGGTGCAGTGGCTCTCGCCATATCCGAAGCATTTGACTGTTAAGCAAATTGGCAGCATCGGACTACAACCAGCACTGCTTATATTGCTTTCTAATTTCTTAAGGGATCGAAACGTCCTAGTTGGTATTAATGGACATCTCTCGGATGAGTTTAAAATCAATGTCAGAGTTCCTCAAGGGTGTATATTATCTCGTCCACTGTTCCTGCTCTATATCAACGATCTCTTAGACAGGAAAAACAGTTCTATTTACAGCTCTACAGACTACAGCACTCTTATATCCTCATTCATGGCGCGGACTTTAATGACCGCTGCTCCTTCCCAACGCAAGCGAGAAAATCAAATTGCTGCCATCAATAAGAATATGAATGCCATCGTGGAATGGGGTAAGGAAAACAATGCCCAGTTTAACGCAGGAGAGAATCGAACAACTGTCTTCTTAAAATAAGCAAACACCATAGGGCCTGACTTATTAATGACAGGACAAACACTGGCTCTGGCCTCATCCATAAGCTTGTTAGGCATCAACGTAGTAAACAACATGTCATGGCGAAATCACGTTACCAAAATCGCTAAGGCAACAACACAAAAGCTTGGCGCACTCAACAGAGCAAAAAAGTATTACTGCTATATAAGGCCTAGATAAGACCATCTCTGGAATACTGTTCCCATGTGTGGAACTCTCGGCATCCAAAACGCTTGCTCCACATATTAGATTTCAAACAGAGGAGAACAGTCCGCCTTGACTGAAGACCTTGATAGCCTTGAACATCGAAGAAAAGTGGCGGTTCTATATCTTTCCCTATCGATACTTCTACGGAAGGTGTGCGAAAGAGCTGGCCACCCAGAGTTGTGCCAAACAGAAACACCCGTCAGGCACAACTGCTCACCAACATACGATTCAGTTACAAACACGTCGCTGTGGCAGGACTCCTTTGTCTGGAGGACTGTCCCGCTCTGAAATAGACTTCCGAGTAACGTCTTTCCCGAAAGCTACAACCTACAGCGCTTAAAGTCATCGTCCACCGTCTTCTCCACACACGCACCGCTCGTTGAATGATGGCATGTGATTTTGGTTTTGTGTGTGTACCGAACACCAAAAAGAATCTAAATAGATGGAATTGTTTGTCTTAAATATAATTTTAAGCAATCTGAAAATGAGTATATGGGCCACGATCAGAGAATATTGACATATTCAAGCGTTAAGCAGTGGTTTCTGCTGATTTTGTGGAAGATTTCAAGATAATTTTACTTTAAATATCGAAGTTGTGGCAAGTAATTTCAAAATATAGAACACAAAAAAACTTGAATTTCATAATATCGCATTGTTGATATTTTCACTTCTGTCGTATAGCCTTAAGCACAGCAAGCTCACATATTTCACCAATGATATTACATATATAAAACGTGACCGATTAAGTTCAAGCCTTTGCCACTTGCTCGCACGATAGTTCAATGCCTCCCCACCCAGCAGCTACACAAAACAATAAAGGCACTTTTATTAAGCTATTCAACTTTGCGTCAAGAAGCCAATCAATTTAAGATAGCACTGCAAAGTATTCTTGATGATTTGAATTTGCACTGTATGAACCAATCCACCTAAATATCCTTATTTAACCCATTAAGTACCAACTTTTTTTTAACAATTTTTTTTTGAAAAATCATATAGCTTAAGTACCAGAAACATAAGAAAACTGTCAAAATAGTTTGGGTTAGTTTGAGTGAGATTTTATTTTGGAAAATATGGGCCGTCCTATAAACGCTGGTACTTAAGGGTAGATATAATTTTTATTTTATTTGTATCTACTTGTATTGTTTTTAAAGAAAAGTTTATCGTAAATAAAACAAATAAAATCTTTATACTTACAACTTAAATAAGTAAATACACACTTTAGACAAATATAGTAAATGGAATGTGGAAATATGGTAGGTAATCTTTATTTGTAAGCATCTATTTATTTTGAATGATATGGTGTAAAACATTTTTTGCAAAGAGTTACTTGGCATTTTATACAATATGTGATGGGTTTAGATGTGTGTCTTGGCATCTTCTTTGTTGCTCCCGTGACTCCATAAAATGAGCTTGCTGATCTACGCCTCCCATGTAGGAATTGTATGCCTTCAATACTGAAGGCTGTGGTATTTGTTTTTTTCCTTAGCTTTTCTATCACATCTTGATGCGTGATGAAGGGGTTCAATACATTCATGATTCGTTGCAATCGTTACACATTTATTATCATTCCATTTCAAAAAAAGTATCTCGCCAGTACTATCAAACTTGTAGTCAAAAGTACCGCGCGCTTCTATTCCAAGGCTTTTGGTGTCTTGTATGGGACATTTTGATAGTCTGTTCTCTCGCAAAGTGCCAGTTGCTCGAAATCCTTGCTGCTGCAAATATAACAACACATCCCTGCTGGTGAACAAGTTGTCAAAATATACACAATGGCTTGATGGATCTGTTACCCAGTCTAAAGGATTCACAACTACTCGAGAACCTAAAGTTAGATCTCCAGTTGTTGCTTGATTTGTTGAAGTCTGAGCCCCACAGTACAAATCAAATTTAAAACAATACCCATTAGATCCACACAAAGGCCAAAACTTATACCCAAATCTGATCGGCTTTCCGCCTATAAATTGTTTTAGTCCGTGTCTACCAAAATACTTCACGATCATTTCATCGACGGACAAGTTTTTTATGAACACTGCCAACTGCTGAAAACTTAGGTTGATCTTGGTTATTAGTGGCCTAACATTAAAACCTTTATCATTTTTGTTATCGGCCGCCAACATTGAAGTGTAGAAATTTTTTGATTTTTAGATATTTGTTTCGTGACATGCATTTCTTTACTATATCTACTCCAAGATCTTCTTCTTCACTCCAATAATTTTTTTTCGAAGGTAGTTTGTGATACCCAGAAAATATCAGGATTCACATAAATGTTTTTATTTCTTCGGAAGACAAAGTAAAAGTAGTGTAATTTTTTACAGCTGATGCATATCGTACAGTTTCCCTTGTTATATGATCAAAAATATCTTCAGTAAATATTTTTTCAAAAATTTCACCTGGTGTTTTTTTACTAAGTTCATTTTGCATCTTTATAAACCGCGCAAAAACTTCAATGCCTTCCGGTGGAAGTTTTGTATAGGATAGAGTACCTTTTCGCCAGATAGTTAAAACGTTAGTAAGAAGCCGCATTTTTCTTGCACCAGATACGTTTCGTTTGGGGCACGTGAGGGTCCTGGTTCTTGCGATTAAAAATTTCCTGTGCTTGTCCTATATCATATTCTAATTGAGATACTGTATATTGTAATTCAAGCTCACCTGGGACATTGTTTACATCAGCAAACACACAACACACAAAAGATTATCATCAGCTTCATCCTCGTCGGTGGGAGAACAAAAATATCAGCCGATTAAACATCGTCCATAGAGTTTGGATCGTTTATAATGTCGTCAAGTTCTGCTAGTGTTAAAGCTCTTTGACTGCGACCCATAATGAACACTAATATCTGAGAACAACAGTAAAACACTAGACTAACTATACACATACGCGCGAAAACTGATAACAACTGACTATAAAATAACAAATACATCTAACGCACTGCCATCTTCTAAATGCCAATACTAAAGATTGCTACCAGACTCCCCTCCATATCATAATAGGGTCGTCCAGAATATATCAGATGCTTGCCACGCTACCTTTTCAAAACCAGCCGGTATCGAGCGATGTAGCTTTTTACCATCGGTAAATACCAGCGTCCTAAAAATAGGACAGGTAAGAATTGATGATCATAGAATAGTATATTATTTTATATGGAGGAAAAATGATACGTTTCATGGCGCGCTCGTGTTTAACAGCCGAACGGAGTGAGGCTGGTTATAGAGAGCAAGCCATGAAAAGTAACTTTTCCTCCAAATAAAATATGCTGTTTTTTCTTCAAATGTCGACAAATTAATGCAAAAACATCTCTTTTTAATAGTAATAATATCTAATTATTATTAAAGATAAATGGGTTCGCAAGGCGGCTTAGACCACGGTCGTAGGTGGCCTTGCTTAGACCGGTGTCGGTGAATATAATGTAACATAAAGCTGTCAGTGGACACTGTCAACAATAATTATTTTTTAAGATTGCGTCTCCGATTGCGTTTTAATTCCGTATTGATAAGCAGTTATTGAGTAAGTTCGATTAAATAATAACCAATTTGTTCCTAAATTAGTGATTTTTAGAAATGCAGTCACAAATTGAGTGATAAATACAAATTGTAGTTTAATAAATCTTGAGTTGTTGACGCTTATTTTGTTGTCTGTTTGTATTGTATCTATGTTGCTATGACAACACTTTTACCTCCGCCGGCGGAAAAGTGAAAAGTAAAGCTCCGGCGGAGGAAAAACGAAACTTCACGGCCGCCTACACAGTCGAGTAATGACGGATTTACTGACGTTTGAAGAAAAAAATATTTATACAAAATATAAAATATAATTATATAATGTAATAATAAACATAGGTTGTTAAAGCTTACACTGCCAGCTGAATTAAAATTAAGTTCATATTAGAGCATAAAATAAATATTTTAGTTGGTGATACAGACTCGAAAAAAATATGGAATATTTAAAAACATATAACTTTTAAAATAACTTTGTTTCGATTATGAAAATAATTGAGCACAGTTTCATATGTATTTTTTTTTATGTATCTATTAAAAATACGACTATTATAGGCATGACAAAAACTTTAGAAAATAAAATTTTGAGTGTCCTATAAATTAATGTGGCACCGGCACCTAAAGGGTTAATATTTTAGAGGGATGGTCGCTTCTTCTACATTATGTGCAGGGCTTTCAGTTTCAGTTGTCATTCCTTGTTGGATGATGGCTCTGAAATCTGGAATCTGGAAATGTTAAGAGGGTGGCCTTAAAGGCCACGGCACCTAGGCCCCCGTGCATCCTCTCTAGGTCAAACAATGCCCGCAACAGGACAAGTATGCTAAGATTAGTCCTCTATTCAGCCTTCTAAATAAATGGTTTTAGACTTCGTACCTTTAGAGCGACAACACAGCAGTTTTCAAGATGACGACGACTGACACGTCGCATGAAAAACGCGAGCAGAGAAAAAGTGAACAAACCAGTAAAAGTGCATCTTTTCATTGCAAAAAACTGTCCGATAATTTAGTGAAATGCATAAAGTGTGTAGAAACATTTCATCCATCACGCTTAAAGTAAGCTGGGGCTAAAAAATCCGCAGTTTGCGTTCACCAACAGGATGATCTACCGGCAGCCATGACATCCGCGGCCGCAGATTCCGTAGCCCAAAAGGATGAAGAAATATCTTGCCTCAAGATGCATATCCGTGATTTGGAGGTAAAATACCGAATTTTGGAGGATTCAAACGCCCTGCTACAGGAAAAAGTAAATTTATTGTGGGAAAACATGGAAAAAAACAGTTATGAAAAAGTAAACACACAACCTCCTACCTCTCCTCACCCCCGCCCGTACTAGCCGTGCCTGTTCCAGTTCAAGTGGCGAAGGCGCAGACGCAGACGCGAAAGAAGCAAAGGTGTAAGTTAATACCCTCAACACAGATCGCGCCACGGTTAATAAACACGAAAACCGGAAAATATCAACCACAACCATGAAACAACCCACACTACAACCAAATGTCAATGTCAACAGAGTCACTGTCACGGACGACGTCAGCGGTGATGACGATGTCTTTATTTCAGAAATTGCGAATGCGGATGTAAACAAAAACAAAGAAGATGAGTGGAAATTGGTACAGGGAAATAGCAAAGGAAAACGTCCAGAGCCCAGCAGAGGTACTCGACAAAATGTCACTCATTTATCAACGGCTAATCCTGCCAGATTGGCCTGGATATTCATCTCAGGTTTCCATCCTCAGACCTCTGCGGAAAACATAACAACATTCCTTATGGATAATGGTTTTGATGTTTGTTCATGCTATAAAATGCAAACAAGGCAAGATAAGTTCAAAAGCTCATTTAAACTATCTGCTCCTATGACCAAGAAAAAGGATGTTATGTCCCAGATTTGTGGCCCGAAGGTGTGGTTATCAACCATGTTTTAAGCCTCCAGAGACGCCAACCTTTCGACAAGGGCGTGAGAGTAGCAGAACCGAAAAACAGCTCCTAAAATCTACAATAAAATTGTTTCATACAAACATCCACCCTCTGAGAAACAAGTTGAATGCACTTTAGGCTGTTTTGGTTGAAGAGGGACCTCATATTGTGTATCTAACTCAACACTGGATGCAAGAGGATGAAATCAAGTCACGGCATTTTAATAACTATGGCTGCAGAGCACAATTCTAACGAGAGTTCTCCACCAGTGGTGGCTCTGCTATCTTCACTCTTGATTTTTTTAAATGTCCGGTCCATAAACTGCAATTTCAATGTTGAAAATGTTTTGAATGTTGTTGCGTTTTTATACAAAATTTTAATCTATACGTTTTTGCTATTTACAGGCTTCCTGCAGGGTGCTTTGACACTTTTTTAACCAAACTTGATGAACTTTTAAACATACTTGAAAAACAAGCTCATGTTGTGCTGGCTGGGGATTTCAATGTGCATTTTGAAACCCGGTCATGGTTTTGAACGCAAAATTACGGAAACTACTAGAGATATTTCATGCCTGAACAACATTTTTATTAATTTTGCTCCAGGTGTCTTAGATGCTCAGATTGCTCAGTCAGTTGAATTTGAACTTTCGGACCACATATCTCAATTATTAACATTTGAATTAAACTTGAATCAGAATTTTATACAACATGAACTTAGGCAGTTCAGACCTCTCACTCAAAAGGGCATGTTTAAAAGTAAAAGTAAAAGTAAAAGTATTTTATTTGTCTTTCAGTTACATATACACATAAATAAGACACGTCAAAGAAATATGTATACCCTGATAAGGATACAACTCACAAATATGTGACATTAAACAAAGGTATATAAAAAACAAACTTGAGAGCTGGACGAACTAATACGCCGATTCAACTACAAGCCAAAACATACTCGTTTAGCGCATAAAAGCTGCGATCAACGAGAAACTCCTTTAATTTTTTTCTGAATATGCTATCACTTGAAGAAAGTTTTATTTCATCACGAAGCAAATTAAAAAAGCTACAACCTGCATAAATAGGCGACTTTTGATAAAATGAATGGTTGGGCCGGATTAAACGAAAAGTATCTTTTTTCCTGGTATTGTGACCATGTATATGGCAATTAAGAATAAATAGATGTTTGTTTTTGTAAATGTGCATTAAAAGCTTAAACAAGTATATGGAGGTTAGAGTGAGAATTTTTTATTTTTGAAACTTAATCTACAGCTTGAATTATATGGTAGATTAAAAATAAGACGAATTATTCTTTTCTGTAGCACACAGAGTCTGTTTATATCCCATGATTGTCCCCAAATGACGATGTTATAAGATATGTGTGGGTAAACCATAGCATAATAGGTTGTCAATAGGTTTTTTTCGTTAAAAGAATTTTTCAGTTGAGCAATGGCAAAGTGTGCACGGCACACTTTACCGCATATCTAATCTATATGATCACTATATAATAAATGCCTATCAATATAAGTATCCAGAAACTTGACACAATATTTAGTTTCTAGGTCAGTATTTCCTATTTTAAAATTAAAAGGACCCCGCAGGGAGCTTATGGAAAAGTGGTTTCGGTCAAATTGGCTGAAATTTTAATATGATGTTGTTTTCGAGTTCCCGATCAAAAGTTATCATTGCACCAACGAAATCGATCGAGCGGTTTTCGAGATATTGGCTGTCAAATCTCATTTTGGAGTATGCGTTAAAATAATAAGGCTTAGTATTGTAAATGCACTTTTGTTGTCACATATGTTACGAAATGACCATAGTTATGCTTAAAATATTGAACACATATACTAGGAATGCCAAAAAACCCATTCACATTGTACAGGGTGTGACAAAAATGAAGCAAAATACTAATAGCTATCTCTTCCGTCAAATAATTATTATTAATAGTACCGGTACAAATGATATTAACTAGACTATATCTAAAAATGTCGTATATATACTAGGTAAGTCAAAAAAGTAATTCTTAACGTACAGGGTGCGTCAAAAAAGTTGCAACAACGCTACCAATAGAAAATATTCCTATTTCCTCTCAACGATTTTTTTATTAATACTATACTTCACGAAAATAAATTAAAAAACAAAATGTCAAATACGTACCAGGAAAACCAAAAACAAAATATTGTTAATATACAAGGTGAAAGGAAAAGTAACACTTTTCTGTTAGACCGCCTTTAGCGCGCTATAGCAGTGTATCGATCAGTATTATTCTTCACAACTTATTAAGCAAATATTTCTTGGAAAGATTTACGGAATTCTGAAAAAAAAATATTTGATTATAAAAACGGCTATACGGTAAATAGAAAAAGAATCACCAGAGTAGTTTTATTTTAAAACAATTCTTACCGTTATAGAATAATTTGAATATTGACATTATGTCTTCTGTTACCAGAATCCAAAACCGTTTCTAATAAGGTTGTAGCTGGATATTTTACAGTGGCTTAGTATCGTGAGTAACCCAGATACCACAAAACCGACGCAACATGGACACACGTTCCTAGTGTCCTTGCACCAGATTTACAAGTAGAGTAGTATCCTCGAATTGCATCTTCTTGGTATTCAATGAACAAAATCGCATTGCGGTGGCGCGAGTAAATGCGATTTAATGTTACGAAATGATAATGTATACTTAATTTTCACGTCAAAAATGCGCAAATAAAAATAATTTTCTTTTACTCAGACCGTTGTTGCCAGGCCTGCAATATGTAAACAGACCCTATGCCATTAAAAACTTGCTTGTTTATTGCAAGAGCTCAGAAAAGCAAAATACCTTTAATAGTTACTGGAATTATATTCATGAATACATACACCGGCATAATTAGGGGAACGGGCAAAATTTACACTAAGTTTGACTTCAATTTTCCAATGTAAAAAGTAGGCCAATGCACTATTTTTAACAAAACGCTGTAGTATCCTTAATATTTGAGGTATCAGAGTGAATAAAAAAAGAAAATGTTCAGAAAGGATCAGTCTTTAATTTGGCATTATCGAATGACATCGAATTTCATTCGTTCACTCTACAGAGTGTCCCAAAAATTGACAAAAAAAGATTACTTTCTTTTTAGCCCTGTATATGACATTAGGACCAATTGTTTAAAATCAGCGTTATCTTTAACGTATTCTTAAAGAACCAGGCTACAATTTCACAAAAAAAAAGTCAAAATCGAGTCAAGGGTTCAAGAGAAAATTGAAGTCAAACTTAGTGTAAATTTTGCCCGTTCCCCTAATTATGTCGGGGTGTGTAGTTTTTCTAATGAAGAATTCCAGTACATGTGTGCAATAACCAAAGAGCAGTATGTAGATTTGTTTCAATATTGCGGTAATATACTTACACCTAGAGGTAAGCTTACTGTTAACAGAAACGATTTACGGGTCTTCCTCACCATCATCATCATCATCATCATCATTTATTTCTTTCCAAAATTACAAGTATTTATCCTTAACCTAGCTTAGAACTACATGCCCTAGCCTACGCGGAGTTCGATAGCGCCTGAGTTTCTAATACTCGGGCTATACTCCGCGTCCGACCCTACGCAGTAGGATTGGACACTATCCTATACTATGGTACCATTTCGTTGGCTCATTCATATTCCTTAGGCGTAGCCTTTCAATAGTGGTTCAAATGTAACGTTATCTACGATTGCTAGTGCCTAGAGTCTGTGTTTAACGTAGAGAATAAAAGGTGAGTATGAAATCCAGGGAAAATAGATTTAAAAACCCTGGTTCACGTTAAGATTGTTAAATTAAGTAAAAATTATTTACATTATGTACATATATGGACATTTCGCCCAGTTCCAGTTACGATTTCCACTTAAGGTGGTTATATATCGTAGTTATCTATGTCATCGGATAAGAATTGCAGTGTAGCTTGTACGATAGCTTTTTTGTCACCCCTGCATGCTTCTAGGAGCGATGCAAGGTCTTCTAGGGCTTTGATTAACTGAGATACATTAACAAGGGCATTAATTTTGTAATTTTCTTGACGTAATTTGAAGAAATCATTTGCTATAGGTTTGTTTGAAGAAGCCAACGGTCTGGTACTTACATGTTGCTGGACGTCATTTTCACTCGCACTTTGAACCGCACCTTGCACTGCACTATGCTGCCGTGTTCTCAGCGCGGGGAAGTCTCTATTGTAGCTCATGCGTGTTAGTCCGGTCTGCTGATTTTGCCATGCCGGTTTGGCAGGCGGCGGGGCTGGCTTGTAGCCGGTCCTGTTTTGTTGCTGTTGCTGCTGTCTAGGTTGCTGCAGTTGGTTGACTTTGAAGAGGTACACCGGGCAGCCAACGTCGCTAGTTCGGTGCTCTCCTCCACAGTTGATGCATCTTATTACGTTGGATGTGCATTCAGTGATTTGATGGGCTCCTGCACATTTACTGCAGCGCCAATCCTTTTTGCAGTATGTCAGGGCGTGCCCATGTCCCTGACATCGCTTACACTGCATGATCGCTTTCGATGCCTTCCGGTGATCCCACGAGATACGCACGTTCTCTTCCTCACCAAGTTAAAGCAAGGACTTTCTGATGAATTTATTAAAATTATTTTTAAATTATTATCCTACGTGATAAACTGTTAGTTGGAATATAGGCAAAGTACGGCAATCCTTATTACAAAGATTTGCACCTCAAAATATAGGCCTAAACGCAATTACGAGGCAGCAGTATATAGAAAGACATGTTACCGACTTTGCTAATGAGCTATATAACCCTTAACCACCCGGGTCCGGTCAAGGTGACCGCAACGTGTTCCCAAAATCATTGTATCTCCGCAGTGTTATCCCCACCAACATTATGCATCTAGCTAATCCTTTAATTTACTTTAGTGACGGGTAGGTGAGTACATTTTTTCGATAGCATTTGGCGCACGTGTTCAATATCCCTTTATATTATTTGAGCGGTCACGGTGACCGGACCCTGGTGTTTGTGAAATGTCTGATGAGGCAAGACCGTCGCGGTTAGTGTATTATATGAATAAAAATTTTGAAGGAACTGTTCTAAAATTGTACGAAGATGATGAAGGAAGTGATGTGGACCTAAGTTGTGCTGAAGAAAGCGAGCATGACTCATTCTCAGAGTGTTCAGATAGGGAAGATAGCGATAGTGGCGAAATAAGTGGAGACGATACACAGAATATTTTTATTATAATACTATAATATCCTTGTGGTATGGAAAACATATAATTTATATTTTATTATTTGTATAAGATAATAATTGATAATAATTGTAGCATACATCTAAATATAAGTTTGTAATCAGTGTATCGAGAAAATTTTAACTCCTATATATAGATGTTGCATTTTTTAGAAGTTTATGATAATATGTTGGTTCTTTTTTTATTGTAGTATTATTGGATCCTTGTAGTATCGAAAAAATTATATTGTTACGTTTTTCCCGTGGGTTCTTAACAGAATTACAACTTGGCTATTTTCAACAAATACTCTCTTTATTCACTACCACTGTATACAATTTAACTCACTAAACTAGTCTTATAACTTTACCACTAACATCTATTCGACACTCAATGATTAACTGAACTAACTCTAACATTTGCCTTAGGTCTGCTTATATATAATCTCTAATCTATCACGAATATTCGGGAAGTATTCCGAGGCCTCTCTATATGATCTCGACGAGGCCATCGAGATAGTTCCAGCGATCCCGAAACTTCGCGGCCGGCCGGGCGATGATTCATACAGTACAGACAGAGAAGCGAGCGGCACGGCGCACAGTGCGGCCGCCCGTGGACAAAATTCGGATATCGATACACATCAAATCTACTGCCCATCTGTTGCAAATGATCCAGAGGGAACCAAAGTAGTAAAAACTTATAATATATTTCGCCGGATACCATGTCCCCGCGGCGTCGTGCATGGGCAAGTCATAATTTTATAACAGCTAAATGAAGAACTGTAGCAATTCAATTAAGTAGTCAATAAAATTAGTTTCTTAGATTGTAGTGTTCAGTGGTTGCGAATTTTTGACTATGACCGCATATACTATAGGTATGTATCTCCGTATTGACATATATGTATAGTAATATCATTTGATATGGGATAACTAGTATGCCATATATGTAAACTGCGATACATTCACCGATTGGAGGACACTTTTAAAAAGTTCTATGCAAAATATCCTGTGCTGTGAACTGTTACAAATTACTTATGGTTGGTAGTTTATAACCTTGTCAAATTTTTGTGCTACTTCCTGCTAATATAGGAGTTATGATTTTTTTAGTTCATCGACGTATTACCAATGTTGATTTAATTGAAGATTGGACAGGCAGTAAAAAATCTGAAACGTTGTCATATTTTTCTAAAAATTTCCATATAGGAGTAAAATTGAATTCTGAACAACTTTCCTCTTTGACATTTTTTGACATCTGGTCACCTAACCTCACTTTTCGCATATTTAAGGTGGAATTTTTTAATTTACCGCCATGACAGTTGTCACGTGACATATGTCATAGTGCCTTTTTTGTCATTTATTATGCTGACTTGATTTGCCATATTTTTTTTCCTAAATCTCAATAGCAAAATAAAGTCCTATTTGTTGTAAACTTTTTGGATGATACTGTATATCATATTGTTCCTGTTATTAAGTTTATATCTATTAATTATTCGTTTAAATTATTGTTTTAAAGTCTGACCTGTGTTGCCTAAATTGAAAAAAGTTTATGTTTTCTGTTATTGTTAATATTGTTCTATATATTGTTTATATATATTGTTTAATATGTGTTATTCAAACCAATTATAAAAATTCAAACCATTTATTAATAAATAAAAATATTGTTATAGTTTGTCCTCTTTATTAGCTTTAAGACCTTTGGTAAAATTTTGCCTTAGGCAAAGAAATGGTTTTTTAAGGTGACAAGGAATATAAATGGTTTCTTTTGAATGAATGGATCTCGTTGCTTTAATCCTCGTATTCGCTCACTTATAAGACACTAATGACGTTACTTACATTCAGTGGAAATTCATTTGTTTCTCTCTGTTATCAAGCACCAGCAGAAATAACTTCAATCAAAAACAAGTCATTAATGTCAAAAGGTAGAAAAACCCAAATGATTGTTCATTATCAGAATGTGCGATACTTTTTTCTCTAATTTCAATAATAGGGTCCCTAACCTACCTGCTCAAAACCGTTCCAGGTCTAATTATATCTTTTTTCAGAATAACTAAAACTATTATAGATGAAAATGTTAAGCTCCTCAATTAAAAAAAAAATTTACTTTGACTCAAAATTATAAACTTTTTCAATTCCAGGATAAAGAAAATATTCAGATTTTTATTACTATCCAGAAATTACAGTCCTTATAAAATGAGGTAAGGACTGTCCCGAACATATCAAATATTGCCAAAAACAAGTTCCCAGCTTTCATTCGACATGTTTTTCAAGTAATCTGGAAAAAAATCTTTCCAAAATTGCTACACTTCAATTTTGACCTCAAATTCTTGATCCCCGACCTCAAAAACCCCTAGGTACCAAATTTTAGCCAAATGACGTCAATGACGAGACTGCTATGATTGTTGTCCCAATATCCCATATAAACGAAGCACTGTGCGGCGGGCGGCTAGTTCTATAGGGTAGCACAAAAACGTTCGGATGGTTGTTAGTCGTGACAATATTTAGTGTTTATTCTTAGTATAAGATAATAATTATAACAAAAAACATCTAAAGAGCCTCAAAATGGTTCATTTTGTATAGCTAAAAGGCTAATGTTTATGGTTCGAGTTAAAAACTTTAAAGACTGTCATGTGCAGTTTTACTGTGCACTAATATTTCTAACAATAGTTATTTGTGTATTTAGAGCGCAAAGTAACGGATTGCCGCTTGAGAAAGAATGTTACTGCGCGACGCGTAGCGGAGCGCAGTAATCTTTCGAAAACGGCAATCTTACTTTGCGCTCGAAAAACACACAGAACTTTTTCTACAGCCGCATTTTTTAAAATTAAATGCACATTTTTTTCTCTATACTTATTCTGAAATTTGCAAATGACTGTCAGTTTTGACATATTATATTCGGGCTTCGGGCATATTTATAACAGGAGTGCCAGCAACAAACTGTAACAAACGCACGACTGTCATTTATTTATCTTCGGTTTCCATGACCATTCAGCACACTAGACGGAAAAAGTGAGAATTTCCATTTCCATGTTCGCGCTAGAGCGCAAAATAAGGATCCACGGCATTCGCCGATTTTGCGATTTCATTTGAATTTAGTATTTAGTTATTTTGCGCGCGGCTGTAGAAAAACATATATATGTCACTATACAGACTTCGAATGCGATTGTTTACGAAAAATACAGTGTAGAAAGCAGCGGTCACTGTGACCGGTGCCGGGGATTTATGTCACTACATTGAGACCCGGGTGGTTAAGAGATTACTTTGTTTTTAGCCCTGTATATGACATTAGGACCAATTGTTTAAAATCAGCATTATCTTTAACGTATTCTTAAAGAACCAGGCTACAATTTAACAAAAAAAAAGTCAAAATCGAGTAAAGGGTTCAAGGGAAAATTGAAGTCAAACTTAGTGTAAATTTTGCCCGTTCCCCTAATTATGCCGGGGTGTGTAGTTTTTCTAATGAAGAATTCCAGTACATGTGTGCAATAATCAAAGAGCAGTTTGTAGATTTGTTTCAATATTGCGGTAATATACTTACACCTAGAGGTAACCTTACTGTTAACAGAAACGATTTACGGGTCTTTCTCACCAAGTTAACGCAAGGACTTTCTGATGAATTTATTAAAATTATTTTTAATTATCCTACGTGACAAACTGTTAGTTGGAATATAGGCAAAGTACGGCAATCCTTATTACAAAGATTTGCACCTCAAAATATAGGCCTAAACGCAATTACGAGGCAGCAGTATATAGAAAGACATGTTACCGACTTTGCTAATGAGCTATATAATCCAGTCCCAATCGAAAGAAAAGCTATCGCTTATATAGATGGTACTTATTGTGCTATTCGAAAAAGTAGCAACTTTCAAGTACTACGGCAGTCATTCTGAACCCATAAAGGGTACCACTTGTTAAAACCGGCCTTAATTGTTGTCCCAAATGGCTATAATTTAACTATCCAAGGGCCATACTTTTCAGATTCTCGCAACAATGATGCTTTAATGCTCAGGAATGAATATATTTTGTTGTCGATCGAGGTTACTGCGATGCCATACCATTTTTACAAGAATTGGGTATTGAGTGTAGAATGCCTTGCCAACTAAGACCCGGAGAGCAACAACTTAGTCAGAGCGAATGCTTCTCGTTTAGTAACTAAAACTCGATGGAATGTGGAAGCTAGGAATGGACATATTCAAACAATTTTCAAGTTTTTCTCAGAGACGATACCAATCTCTCATATTACCACAGGATTGTGGTGCTATTATCAACAAATATCGGGAACCTATAGCTATGTAAGGAGCCACAATACAATTAGCTCGTTAGATATTGGCAAGGTCAAGAGAAATAAACAACCTCCAAATAAGAGTCGAACAAGAAATAGATATAGAAAAGCCAGATGGAGACGTTTAGATCAAATTCACGTCCCTGCGTTTCCCCGTCTTCATATGGTTTATCTAAGGGACATTACTGTAGGCATATATTAGCTTAATCTTGCTCCTTCCTACATTTAAGATACAATTCAGAGGATACCGGATAACGAACCTCAAATAGATACACTAATGGTTAATCAAAATATAATTAGGTTGCGCATTTACTCGCGCCACCGCAATGCGATTAAACATCATTTGTTCATTGAATACCAAGAAGATGCAATTCGAGGATACTACTCTACTTGTAAATCTGGTGCAAGGACACTAGGAACGTGTGCCCATGTTGCGTCAGTTTTGTGGTATCTGGGTTACTCGCGATACGAAGCGACAGTAAAATATCCAGCTACAACCTTATTAGTAACGGTTTTGGATGCTGGTAACAGAAGACGTAATGCCAATATTCAAATTATTCTATTACGGTATGAATTGTTTTAAAATAAAACTACTCTGGTTATTATTTTTCTATTTACCGTATTTTTTACAGAATGCCGTAAATGTTTCCAAGAAATATTTGCATAATAAGTTGTGAAGAATAATAGTGATCGATATACTCCTATAGCGCGCTAAAGGCGGTCTAACAGAAAAGTGTTACTTTTCCTTTCACCTTGTATATTATCAATAATTTTTTTGTTTCCCTGACACGTATTTGACATTTTTTTTAAATTTATTTTCGTGGAGTATTGTATCAATAAAAAATTCGTTGAGAGGAAGTAGGTATATTTTCTATTGGTAGCGTTGTTGCAACTTTTTTGACGCACCCTGTACGTTATAAATTACTTTTTTGACTTACCTAGTATATATACGACATTTTTAGATATATTCTAGTTAATATCATTTGTACCGGTACTATTAATAATAATTATTTGACGGAAAAGATAGCTATTAGTATTTTGCTTAATTTTTGTCACACCCTGTACAATGTGAATGGCTTTTTGATGTACCTAGTATATGTGATCAATATTTTAAGCATAATTATGGTCATTTCGTAACATATGTGACAACAAAAGTGCATTTACAATACTAAGTCTTATTATTTTACCGCATACCCCAAAATGGGATTTGACATCCAATATCTCGAAAACCGCTCGAACGATTTCGTTGGTGCAATGATAACTTTTGATCGGGAACTCGAAAACAACATCATATCAAAATTTCAGCCAATTTGACCGAAACCACTTTTTCATAAGCTCCCTGCGGGGTCCTTTTTACCTTGCCTACGGGCATTATGGGCCTCGAGAATTATAGTTTTATCATAATTTATCATAAGCATATTCTTATGACACCATTCATTAAAGCTCCTCAAGACATTTGTAGCTTTGGCAAAAACTGTTTCTGAGTCTTTATCAGATACTACAATAGACGTATCGTCTGCATACATAAAAACGGACCCGATAGGAACATGTCTGGGAATGTCATTAACATACAACAAAAATATCAGTGGACCAAGAACACTACCTTGAGGAGTACCTCGATGTACTTCAAAGGTTTCGGATTTGCAGTTTTCCACTTTCACAAAACTCTTACGGTTTCTTAAAAAAGACATAATAAAATTGTTGGCAGGGCCACGGATTCCAAGCGCGTCTAGTTTGCTAGACACAAAGTTAATGTCTATTGTATCGAACGCACGCGACAAATCGAAAAAAATTGATATCGTACACTCATTTTTATCCATATTATCATTAATCAATTGTACATATTCAATACATGCGGTTTCAGTTGACTTGTTTTTACGAAATCCATGCTGAGATCCAGTGAGAATATCAAAAGACTCTAAAAACATACAAACTTTTTCGGTGACAGCCCTCTCAATAATTTTTGAAAAAACACTAAGTATCGATATAGGTCGGTAGTTATCCATATCATGTCTATCGTCCTTTTTATAAACAGGAGTGATTGAGGATAATTTTAGACTGTTCGGAAATTGGCCAAGTTCAATAGACTTATTTATTATGTAAGCTAAAGGTACTACAAATTCATCAGAGCATTTTTTAACAAGGTCGACAGGAATATTATCATAACCACAGGATTTCTTACTTTTTCATGACTTTATGATATACTGAATTTCCCCAGGTGTTACTGGAGACAAAAAAATTGAATTTTACTGTTCCCGAGATGTTGTACACTCTTCAGAGAAGGAATTTTTAAAATGTGAATTAAGCTTATTGTCAACGACAACAGAAAAATATTGCGCAAAGGAATTTGCCATATCTTAAGGACAATTGATGGTTTTAGTGTTAATGTGAAGTTCCGTAATTTTTTTTCGTGATTTAGTGTTACCTATACTTTTATTTACTAATTTAATTTCTATAATCAAATTGAAGCTTGCTCCTTCAACTTGGTTGATGGTGATACCTTAGATGTAACAATAAAATTTGAAAAGTTCATAAGAATACTTGAGAAATCTTACTTGGATTGTTTTCCATTAAAGTCCCATAAAGTTCAAACAAATGAGCTTAGCCGTGGCTCGTGGTTTGATAATCATCTGAGGTATATGCGTGATCAACTTAGGTTGCTTGGCGAGGTATGTAGGCAATATAATCGTCCTGCTGACATTCTGGAGTATATATCATTCAAAAATAAACATATAATAATGCGATTAAAACAGCTAGAATAGCCCACAATGATAGCTTAATTGTGTCACCTAAAAATCCAACAAAAGCAATGTGGAAAATCATAAATAAATCGAGAAACTTAGACACTCACGAAGAAATTAGTTCACTTCTCTCACCTTCCGATTTCAATAACTATATTTGCAACATTGCATACAATTTTATAAGCAAAATAGATCCAAGTGAACATAGTCCTCTACAAAATCTTGAACACATGGCTCCTCCACTTAATGTTTTTAGCTTTTCCCCTATGTCTTTAAATGATGTTAGAAACATCATAAATAACATTAAGAATAAAGCTAGCTGTGACATGTTTGGTCTGAGAATTGAATTAATTAAATCTATCAAGAACTTAATAATCAGTCCTTTAACTAAATTAATAAATTGCTTTTTTAGTCACAATGTCTTTCCTGACATACTAAAGACTGCTCTTGTTGTGCCTGTCTATAAAAATAGTGACAAAATTGTGGCCAAACATTACAGGTCCATCTCTTTCTTGCCAGTATTATCTAAGATTGTTGAAAAGTGTATGGCATTGCAGTGAAGTTCTTTGGGGGGAACAGGTGTTTACGGAAAGTCAGTTTGGTTTTCGAACGGTATATTAAATCTTATTGCCAATATTCTTGATTCTTTGGATAATCTCCAATATAATAATGCTGTTCTTTTCTGCGACTTGAGTAAAGCATTTGACTGTGTCTCCCATAAACCCTTGCTGAGCAAGCTAGCCCACTATAATTTTAGCACAGATAGTGTTAAACTTGTCAATTCCTATCTAAGTAATAGATCCCAGGCTGTCAGGGTGGATGGGGTGCATTCTGAGGAAAGGGTTGTGAACATAGATGTGCCTCAAGGATCTGTTCTAGGGTCGATTCTCTTCCTAATTTATGTAAATGATCTTTCTTTAAACAACGATAAAAAAAATAGACCTTTTCGCGCATGACATCACCGTCTCCCGGTCAGTGGGATCAGTTGATCAGGCAGTTGTACAGCTTGAAGTTATACAGGCAAGAGCGAAGGAAATAAGCTCCACATGAATATAGACAAAACAGAAAAATTGATTTTCTCCCTCAGAGATTCTAGGAACGTTAATGAGACTAGGGAGAGTGTTCGGTTCCTTGGAGTGTACATTGACCCCACTCTGAGATTGGTTGTCCAAATTAATCAGGTTCCATCAAAGCTTAGCAGGGCTCTTTTTGTCCTTCGTAACCTTTCCCAAAATGATTCGGAAATGGTATAAAAACATCGTACCATGCTATATTTCACTCTGTAATGACATATGGTATTTTGGTTTGGGGTCACTCTCCACTTGTGTCCAGACATTTTGGGATATAGAGAAGGGCTATCCGAATCATGATGGGTCTGGGTTTCAGGGAGGATTACAGACAAGCAAAAAAACATTTTAATATACTTACCTTACCATCTCATTACATACTAGAGAATTTGATGTATGTGAAGGACAATGAGGATAAATTCGGAGTGCATGGTGGGGTCCACGGCTATGATACAAGACAAAAAAAACTTACTCATCCTAGCTTATCATAGGTTGAAAAGATGTCAAGATGGCCCAGGCTATCTATCTGTAAAATTCTTCAATATTCTTCCAAATTCCATATAGAGCTTGGAACGAGACAAATTTAAGAGTTAAGTTAGGCAGATTTTGTGCTTAAATTGTTTTTACTCATTTGACGAGTTCCTTACACAAATATTTTGATGTTTTTTTTATTTTTAAACAAACATTTTAGTCTAATTTTATTGTATTATTCTACTGTAGTTTAATTGTATTGTGTCTAACAGCAAGCTTGCATTGTACTAATAATTTTAACAAATATTTATGGTTTAAATTGTGCAGATGCTTAAGCTAAGTTATTTAGTTTTATAACTGTGTACTAATTTTATTACTATAGTTTCCTATTATTTTGACAAGTGCAAATACCTATGTATATGTACATAATGACATGAAATACATTGAGTATTGAGTATTGAGGAAACACTGGTGCAACATTTTGGAAGGCACTCTCGCAAGCAATTCATTAGAGGCAAACCAATATGTTGAGGGCATAAGCTTTGGGCTGGTGCTTTTCGCCTCGGATATACAGTCTATTTATGCCTAAATTAGGGCACATCAGAGAACTTGGGTTCGGCTCAAGCATAATCCATCAATATGCAGATGTTCTTAGCTTCAAATCTTATGGCATTCACTTCCAGCTGTTGTTTGATAATTTCTATACTTCGATAAATTTATTACACCAAATTAAAAAAAAATGCAAACTTTCTAGTCCTTCTTTAATGAAGAAATCGGAAAGAAAAGCCGTGGTCAAAAAATTGGTATTGTTGCATGCCAATGAAAAGATTATAACGTTATCACTATTGCATTCCCGAGCACCAATATATCTCAAGTCAAATATGAAAAAGCACATTTAGCCGGACCCAGACTTTAGACTAACCAAGTATATTGTCGAAATCAAAAAATAAAATAATTGAAAACTGAACTAATATGCAGGGTGTTCTATGTAGAAAATGATATTAAGTGTCTAAAAGTGGTATTTCTACGCTTAATGTGCCTTTATGACGTTAACTACTGGCAGCTCAGCTGTAATCCTTCGCAATTCGTACTTTCAACTTTATTCTAGCTCTTAAACTAAAGGCTAAGAGCAAAATATGTGGATAAGCCCTGCATCTCATTTATAATAACATGATTTCGAATGCCGTATAAATTATTTGGGTACATATTATGCCATAAAATAAATAAACGTACTTGCAATGAGTTACGGTGAAAACAAGCGCAAATTTAAACTAAACGTATTTTGTACGCTTGAGGATAATTAACTCATAGTCACATTAGGCCCTACATCACACTAATTACTACGATTAGAACTCAATTTACCAGGCCCTGAATAACACATTATTTGGCTATGGATCAAACCGTTGCGTTGCGTTGGTTTAAGCCGTGAAATGCATTATGTGATTGTCATGATAAAATTGGGGAGCGCCAAAACGAGAATGCATATTGCCCGGTGCATAAAAAACTTTAATTTTGGATAATTTTCTTATCCACAAGATATACGGAATTAAAATAAAAGGTAAAACATGATGCTGTCTGTTTTCTTTTTAGATTTAA